>JAHZNG010004160.1:0-15636 GCA_027744375.1 Orchesellides sinensis | reverse complement strand
AGAATGTGACGAAGGAGTTTAATATTAGTATTAAAGAGCAGTAGCAAAAGACGTACTTCCCCGCTTGAATCATCTACTACACTCTGCAACTTCCTCTTTCGTCCTTGCGGTTCCTATTTCATTCACGAAATCGAATGCAAGCTTGCATTTTAAGACTTGTGCTTTCATCCTCCTCCTTTGCTAAAGGGCTGTCTCAATGTGTTAGCGTCAAGACAAAAAAAGAGAGAGCGTAGAGAAGTGATTAACTAGCTGAGTTAATTAGCTTGCAGTTTTGCGTATCTGTTGATAGCAAAGTATATACCATGAGGATAAAATTTGTATGTAGATATTTCAGTTCGGTTTCGGTGGTCTTTCTATTCTAAAAGACATGCGTTAATTCTCTCTCAGATTTACTGGTCACCTCCCAAAATTGCCACCATGCCTGAAATCAGCATCCAAACATTAAATCTAAAACGGTGACAACTGCTGTAGGCGAGCGGGGGTTGATATAAGAAAAAAGGAAATTCGCAGCAAATATAAATCGACGAAATAGCTAGTAAAAAAGTAATTAAAAAGGTGTTTAAACCGTTTTTATTGCCTTGTAATATTTTTTGTGACTGAGCTATTAGACATCGTAACCTTTCTGGCGCAGTACTATAAGCACAAATGAAAGAAACCTTGTAAGGGAAAAACGGCAAAGAAGCCACATTTCAGTCACTGCAAAGATTTTCTTTTTGCAATAATATCTCCAAACAAAACCATCATCTTCAGTAGGGAAGGTTTAAGTGCACATAGACAACAAACTGCATTGATTTGAATCTCTTTTGCAGAGAAGTTCTGGTTTAACTCGACAATGCACATCGTATGCCAACTTAATGCAAGTAAACACTACAGACACACTGTATATAATGTAGTATAATATATTTGTACAAGAATAATAAATTTTACAAAACTTTTTTTTGAGGACATAGACCATTATAAAAAATAAAATGTTGCTATATATCAAATTTTTATGTATGTATGTAATACTTATTTAAATTGTACTCTCGCTTAGAGTTTTGCGTATGACATACCTACTTAGTAAAACTTATTACTGTTACTTACCACCACCACAAGTCATAAATGTAAAAACGCAAAAAAATTGCTTGTGCTTTGTGTATATATGTAGTATCTTCATATTTCTTTCGTTTTGGAGTCTCTCTCATAAGAAAGCAGGTGGAGATGACGAAGATGAGGAATAAGTAGGCAAGCAAGCACCTCTTTTATTCAATCCTCTCTCTCTCATCTCTTGCACAGGCAGCAACATTCCATAATGGCACTCCCTTCCTTATGTTCTCTCATCGTCAGTCAGAGCTTAATACTTGGAAGACCAAAGTCAGTATAAAATAAAGAATATAATAATACAAGTGAACTAACCAGGTAAAAGGTGAAGTTGAAGAAGGTCCTATATCACAAAACTATGTATATTATATATGTACCTATGATTTTCAGGTTGACTAGGTAGATATATTATATATTATGTTATATTGGGGTAATAATAATAATACAAACTGTTTTGTCGACGGAGGAACACGTACACCTCACATTTAAGATCACAGCAGATGAGGATGAAAAGTTGAAGATGTAATGGTATATTCTGTGTTATGGATATAAACATGTATGCTTATATACGGGGACGAGTGTTTTGGTATGTGTACATGTTGATAATGGTGCTTCTCTCAAACTTCTCTTAACCTTACATACCTGCGGTATTAGTATTATTGAAAAGTCTGATGAAGCAAAACTTGGGTTTACAAATTAAGAAGCTATAGAGCCAAGTGTTTTAAGGCTGCTCGTTTTCTTGGTATACAGATAAACGAGACGGAAAACTTGTCTTGTTGATTCCAATGAAGGACGTGTTCAACGTACTTTTCATATGGTCTGCTAAGATGCATATAGAAACTCTCGTCAATACAAAGACTCACTTGGAAGTTTTAATAAAAGGTAAATCAGCTGAAAGAAACTTCATTTGCTTATTGCTGGTTTACCAGAGGCTTCATAAGGGTTCTATAAAGTCCCCAAGTAAAGTAGGTATATTTATTCTCCTGTTGTTTTTGCCCAGTGATGCAAGTCAGATGCAATTGAATGCAATGCAATTCGATAGTGGTAACAAAGCTGTAAGTTGAAACCTGGCTGTTGTTTTTAGTCAGGGAAAAATATCTTAAGGTGCAAGTCAGGAAGGTTTGTGTGGATGCACATGACGATCATGATGATGGTACAGCTGAGGAATTAAGTGTTTGTTGTGTATACCTGGTCTTCATCTGCTTCTATAAGAAATATTTACTTCCTTTTCGTCATATTCCTCATTTTACATCTTGACTCTTGCTGCTTGGCATTATTAGCCTTTGGCACTGTTAAAAGTAATAGGTCTGGTATTATAAATTACTGAGGTATTTTTCACTAGTAGGCATGCATTGCATCTCATGGAATGGCATACATGCGTTGTTGAAGGACCGCTTTTTAGTTGGCAAGTTTTCTTCAGGCTTTGGGTTGATAGGTAATGTAAGTCTTGAGCTGAAGAGATGCACGTTAAAGACTTAGATTCTTTTCTTAAAACATCTAGGAAGAAGGGTAATAGGAAGGGTTCTTCAAAAGAGTGCTTATCCATCGTATTTTCTTATCCATTTTGAGATAGCAATGAAATATTTGAAAATGAAATATCTTTCTTTGGTTTATATTTATTTTCGAGCTAACAGAAACAAATTTATATGACGCTTATTATTCCTTAAAATCAGTAAAATAACTTTACCTGTGAATATCTTGGCAAGTTTTTCATTTTTACTGTTTTTAACCAATTTGTGGTTAAAAATTGCTTACACTAAATCAATTTACCAACGACTAGATGACCGCAATCAGTACCACTGCTTCCATAAAGAACTAAAAATGTATGTTTAAATAGAGGTTGTACTCTTTCATTCAATTTTTTACCCAAAAACAAAAAAATAAGAGAGCAGCAAAAAATATAATGAATGACCCATAATGAGTATTGAAAGAGCCACGAAATAACAATAATGTTTACATAAGAGGAGGTACAATCGGTTTTTGCTCGAAATGCTAATTTTCAAGCAACTTTTAACTTCATTCAGGACACCCTTTTTCCCACTTCAATTTAACGGAAAACATAAATTTTTTGTTGATACTTTTGGTTGTAACTAACATACATAAGTATTTAGAGCCTTTAGGGCTATTCGTCCACCAACTGTTCTAACACCAAAAAAACTGGATGGGACAACAGATAAAGCAGTCCAGTTTTAAAATGGACATTCACACATTAGACCATAATGAATAACTCATGTTTTTGTGCTGTTTTATATATCAAAAGGTAGACAACACTAAACCACCAACAGAACTATAACGAGATCATTTCACTCACACTTGTATTCATTATTATTTGTTTGTTTGTTTGTACTTAAGGCAATTCTACTTATACTCCATTCACTAGTATAATATATGTTTGCATAAAATGCATATTATGAATGTTTAAATGCGTTATGAAATGCACGTGGTCTGGTCAGGTTTGTTTGGTTCGATGATCCTATTGAATAAATAAGACGGGGATGAAGAATGGAACTACTTCCACAGTATTGTAGCTTAACAGCATCGTGGTATGAATATATTATTAACATGGGTAACATGAAAAGCCCTGCTTGTCATGTGTGCCAATTTTATAATGCAAAACCTGCTGGCTAGTTGATGGAAACAATGATGTGTAACCTGATGCAGCCTTGCAAAACACATTTAGTTAGTCCATTTAGCGTTTGTAAATTATCTAAAGAGTGATGGTAGCTCATTTTAATAAATTATTAGTTTGCTATCCACAGAAATCTACCTGACACAAATGAGTCACTTGATAAAGTAAGTTGGGTATGAAAGTGCAAGACAAAATAAATCTTCGTTATGAAATAATTGGAATTTATTGCTTTATCACTTTTACAAGCAATTCGTATTGGTCTTCAAATCGCAGATATTTCCACAGATATTCCGAATTCCAAAAATCAAATATAGATTTTGTTGGAGAGAACATATCTTGAGATTTTGAGGAGTTTAATTAAGTACAAATATATTTTGCGTTATCATCACACTTCTACACATACATCTTCATTTGTTCATTGCTCAACTCTAAATTTTTTGTTCCTCTCACCATTTTGTTCCGCTTCACTCTAACCACTTCATTTACGGAGACGTACAGACAGAGGCATTTTGAAACAGCTTAAGCAGAAAGCTACAAACTAGGTGGAACAATCGCAATTTCCATGGACTTTCAAAGTAGGATTAATCAGTTTAATGTTGTGAGTCTTAGCAAATGAGAAAGAAAAGAAGGTTGGTTTGATGCATTCTTCTCAATAAAGACCCTTCCTGTGTTATGTGGGGTGCTTCCTTTTTATCTTCACCAAAATTACCTTCTTTCACTTTTTACTTAACTCGGCTCTTTTCTTTTCAGCCCAATACGTATTAATGAAATGAATACGAGAAGAAAAGAGATATATGTTTGATCCTTAGATACATACCATTAAGCTTTTCGATTTCTCCATTGCACATTTACCGTACACAAGGGGCTTTTTCATTATAATGAACCGTTTCACTTGTTTCTTTACATTTTTAAAGCATTTGGAATTAGTGCGTTTAGATTCATCTCCACCAACACCAGACTCTTATCTTTTTCTCTTATTCCCTCACTTCATTCTTTTAATTTTTGTTTGCATCTACTTGTGTGCATTTTAATTCCTTATGCAGTAACTAAAATACCGGGTTATCCATGATGAGTAATAAAATTTCTGGAACATGATTATTTGGGGGTACATTTAGAATACTACGTTAGCTAAAAACCTGACATGTTAGGACGAACTTTGCCAGACATGACAAGTACCGCGGTGGCAAAAGTTTCCACGTCTTAGCTATGCCGGGTAACGATTTCTGAAAAGTTTCTGTAAGAACATTTTCAGGCATAGCTCCCCAGCATTGTGTCATCATAGCTCATCTGCACGAGGTCACGTGCACTTTTACTCGTTTTTCTTATACAATGGCTCTCTTCTCCTCATCATCTTTTGGACTATCCATTCTCTCTTTCTGTGGCTAGCTAAAAGGAAAGAATTGCTAGGCCATCGCGCACACACACATAACATCGCCACAGGAACTTTGGATGAAGATTTTTTTTTCTTTTTTTCCTTCTCCAAACATCTATACATTTCTACACGAGTGCATTCTACAAACTTTATACAAAAATATCATCATCCTCACAAAAGAATAGCAATAATAGCACTGGTCTCCTCCTAGTAAGTAAGAGAGCATTGCCACCATATCGTCATCGTCATCATCAATATCATCTTTTTTGACTTCACTACAACAACTTGTGTGTTGGCTCTAGCTGGCTACTACTACATGATATTGTTGATAATATCGCATATAGAGAGGTGTGTATGTACAATAAATATACATATATAAAGAAAGTAACAGGGCCAGATTCTTACATTATATCGGTGCAATAAATGTATGCGTGTGTAGATATAAACCTACATATTACAACTGATCGCCTGCCCGGTTGCATCGACATCAAGCTGAACGCGGCAACAAAAACCTTCATAAGATGAGAGAGAGAGAGAGAGCGTAGAGGAAAAATAAAGGAACAGCAAAAGCAGCAATGAAATGGTGGAGGAAGGCAGCAGCAGCAGCAGCCTTAAAAAAGCTTCTCGTTCCGAAGAACGTGACCTGAAAGAAAAGTACCACCTTCACCCTACCCTCCACTACCACCACCACGGAGTGACTCTGTTCTTTTCTTTTCTACAACTCCACTTCACTTTGTCATGGTTCTGCTGAGAAGCTATGTATGTATACAATGTCATGATGTATACATTCATATATTATACCTATGCACCACCAAAGAACAACACCAAACACGTTCCGTCTTTTTCTTTCGTTCAAAATATATAAAAAAAACTCTTTGGCTCATTCCATCTTGCATTTTCTGCTTCGAGACTCTTGAACATGTAAGAATAGCTGTAATCCGTATGAAACGCAGAAGAAGAAGAAAAGTCTGGGCCTAACTTGTATACTTCCTTGTCCCCCCTAATATGATATGCATAAAATGTATGTTTATATGTAAGTGCCCCCAACTGCACGTACGTATGTATATGTATATGAGTTAGTGGCATAGACACCAGTGATATTTTAAGAAAATAGGAAAGAATAGGAATACCTGCTTAAAAGATCCTATCAAATGCTGTATATACATAGAAGAAAAAAACTTTTTTCCGAATAAGTGTTAAAGTAAAAGCAACTGCTGCTGAAAATTCTCTGGATGTGCAAGGAATATTACACAAAAATTTTATTCTTAAATCGGAAAAATACTGTTTTGCAGTTGTACTAGGAGTAAATCTAGGAATATGTTGGTCGATATTGTGTGATGTATGCATACAGTGTAATGTGTGTTTTATCATCAATGTTACATGTTATTATATATGTTAGAACACAACGTTCGATAACTCTAACTGCCGCATCATCAAAGATTTTTCATCTAGAAGTGAGTATTACTATGTATATGAATGCATACTCTAACGGGGAGTGGAAATGGTGATCGTGTTTTTCGTGTGCATGTCCAAATGAATATTTTCCGGTAAAATTCACCCGGGTATTGTAAGGAACTTACTACGACTTGAAATATTCCACTCGAAACGTGGTACCGTTGTGGATAGCAGGGTAAACATGCGCTAAATACGTTGTGCGAAGAAGGGCATAAAACAAAAAAGCTTGATAAGTGTTCACATTTGCTTAAACATGTAAAACGTGATATGAAATAGAGGGAATAAAGAAGAAAGTTTGTATTTAATGATCCTACTTTTTAACTCACTCTTCAAAACTCATGACACACTAGTAGCAGGTGTATCGCTCACCACGAAAGAAAAAGAAGAACAACTTAGCTCCTTGTTGCAGATAAATACGGCCAGTTATTTAGGCTTTCGTTTGAAATGTGCCACTTTTTACAAATTGAATAATTATTGATAGTCTAGCAGACAGAGGGTAGGAGATAACGTTTATTTCGTTTGTCTCCGGAAGCTACTTTATCAGAACATGGCTGGTAAATCTTGCGTGTAGAAATAATTGTTTCCATTTTATTTAAAAAGAATTGTTTTCAGACAATGTTTGGAAAACTAACAATTCCCTACGCAATAATAGTCTAGATTACGCATAAAACTTAAGTTTTCAACAGAAAAGCTCTAAATACACAGACTATATGTACATAACATGCATTTTATTATTTTATAGAGTCACAAGACCAAAAAACTGAATGAAAATCTGCCGATATTCCATTATATCCAGTCAAGTACGCACTTTGCATTTTATTAGTATGCATGCGAATGCACTCTCCCATAAAGTGAGCATTAAAAGCAGCGTAATGTATACCTCACTCAATATGGAACTAAATATGCCAGAAACTTTTTTATAGCCTGGTAATATAAAATATATACATACATACACACCATGCTCTTGTGCATTAATTCACCTTAAACCTGTACCAGCCACCTTAACACTTTCATAATCTTAAAGAGCAAGAACAAAAAAATAGTAAAAAATGCATGAAAACTAGCTGGTAGATATAGCTGAATCACTGAGCTTTAGTAGATATTTTAGCTGCGGGAAAAAAGTCCGTTTACATGTAAATATATGTGCATAAATTAGAGAGACCGAGTTTTTATTAGCGTTATTATTTTATTATCGGAGGACGACCAAAGCCAAGTTGCATGTTATACACACACTCAATATAATGCATTATTATTATAGAGTGGTTTTATAGTGTACATGCATAACTATTCTATATCCATTCTTGAACTTTAAAATAATGCGAGCACAAAATGCTACTACTTTCTACTGTCCCAGCCGAGCCCTTTATGTATATACGTTTTTTATTACAAAATTCGACCATAACATGCATTCATGCACTTTTTTATCCATGCAACCACACAAACAAAAAAGTTACTACTACGCATGAACTCATAGTAATGCAGAAAGACACTGCTATCACCAACCACCGCCACCAATGCAACTGGCTGTGGAGTTGTATGGTGGTGGTAGAACAAAAGTACACCCTCAGCGTGTGTACTAATAAGCAAATTATGGCTAAGTGCCTTTGCCTGTTTAAAGTTTGGCAAGATACGCATCTTTCCATGGTCTAAAATTCTAGATGCAAAAAGTCGTTAATTTTAAATGGCTGAAAGTAGCTCTCGTGCGGATTTCTGTGGGCTGATGTCCTTTTCAAGAAGCTCACTCAGTCATTCAAAAGACCACAGCCAAAATTCCATATCTTCAGGAAGATAAATGTCCAGCATCCCATAACATGTAGATACATCTTCCTATGCAATCATCCTTATTATCATTATCGGTCCAATTAAATACATTGAATAATTAGTAAATTTGGCATGTTAAAAAGTACTATCATGATTTCGCTGGGAAATTTGTTCTTTGTATAACAAAGAACGTCTAGTTTACTGGGGCTAATAGAAACACATACCTTTGAAAACTATAAATTTCAAGTGGATAGTTTTGTATACATTTTACACTCTCAACTTGAACCTATACTTTATTACATGAATTAACCTGGCGATAATAGCAGCGTGCAGCCGCACTAGCATTACACATAGCAGTTTGTCTGGTCTTTGACCATTCATGAAATTCTTGATCAGAATACTGATATCGCGAATATCAGCTGGTTTTTAGTAGTTATCGGTATTGCTTATGCCCATATAGACAGTTATATATTACAGTTTTTAGTGAAGCATCGACGTAATCATAATGATCATCAAGGTATCATTTACTCGCATCGCTGTTTCTTCTTCATTGCAACTGATCCGATCGGGAAAGAAATATATGCCTTTTTCAAATCATTGAATTTTCATTGGTTATGTTATGGCTGCCGTAAAAAATCACGTCTTCAAGAAAAATCATAATAAGTATAAACTTTGTACTAATGCAAGATGTTTTACTGTATATATATTCTAAATTAAATTTGATTTTGTTATACGGTTTAGAGTTATCAGAAGTAAGCAAGTAGACAAACATACAGGTACACACAACAACACATAATATGCTAATAAATATATTCAAGCGGAAAGGGTTATTTGATACCAAAGCGTGTAAAAAGACTACTTAAAAAACTCGAAGCTCAAGCAAGCCCAGTGAAAAGGTAGGTCCACTTCACAGTAGTAAAAATCAAGAGTCAACTTCTTTCGTTTCTACAATTCGTGATTTTGTCGACCCAGTCTCGTCTCTTTCATTTTTTATTGTTTATTGTGTAGAAGCCAAAAGTTCAGTAGTGGAGGCAGTTTATATTACAAGGGTTATAATAATAATACTTTAGTCCATTGCAGTATTATACGTTGCACTATCATCAGATTATCATCGTCATATATGCAGGTAAATGTAATACATTCATTTTTATGTAGTTGTTTATATCCGTGGTTAATGTACATAACTTTGTGCTTAAGTGGCAGAAGAAAAAATTGAGCATGAATGTAATTTTAAAGCTTTAACAATAACGTTTTGATGATGATCATCATATGAAGATGATGATGGTAGCAGCAAACCACATTATAAAAAACGCCTGATGTGCACTGTCTTAAGAATTTTATTAAACAGACTGATAGTCTACACGTTTCACCCTTTATGCTTGCATATAAACTTGCATAAGTAACATATTATTTTATATCATAGGCCCGTATAGAAATGCAATCTGAAGGAATCAAAGTTGACTTGAAAAGTAGCCATGTAAGATGATTTTGGCAGGCAAACAGGGAGCATCAGGTTGATTGGAATTTTTTTTATTTTTAAATTCCTCTTATCTGTCTCAACACAACAACAACTAAAAAGCTTATCACATCGTTCCTTCTTCGCGCGGTTCACGTTTATTTTGCTTTTCTAAAAGGCATTTGTCTGTCAGTAGGCAGGTGATATTCATACTTTAAACACACGCTCTCATGAAATATTGATATTTATTGTTGATATCAGCGTTGCCTAATCTGTAATGAAAGGAAGAAGGCGGCAGTAGTCATTTATTTTATGTGCTGCTTCTTCTTCTTCAAAGGTAAATAGTTTTGTTCGTACATAATAAAATATCGGCAATCCTTCACTTTCAATTTTATGTACTTATCCCTTAATAAAAAAATCGCAAAGTAACAAAATTGCTCGTATGTATTTTTGTGCATGATAAAATGTTCAAAATACATTTATATTTACTTTGTTTGTTCTGCACCTAAAATCCTTTTTTATATTGACTGATTTGACAAGTAACAGTTTTCTCAAAACAAGAATTACTAAACAGGATTAGAGTACAGTTTTCAAAATTACACAATTATTCTGATGATAGTAAACATACTAATCGTAAAAAGTCCTCCTGTCTTATTATAACCACATTCTGGTAACGACTCTTTGCATTTTAATTTCTCTTTGAATAGCTGTTGTAATGATAATACCTGCGTGCAGCAATTTCTATAAGATGAATTTAAATAGAATTAATTCGAAGTTGATGTTACCACCTGAAAGAAGAACTTAGTTATTGAAATGGAAGTAAAAATGTATAATAAGAAAAAAAACTCAAACTAATGGACAATTTTTAAGATTCTTCGTAATCGTTCTATATAACCAGGTGATTAATGTAATCTTGAAAAATTGTTGCTCTACATACATGAGTAATTTAAAACATTCAATGCTCATTTCATTTGGTTTGTAATTTTCATTGCATGCACAAAGCTCACTGAGAAATGGATTAAAATGCTAAGGATTGCTTACAATAAACGCTGATTTTGACGATAATCATTCTGAGCAAGAAATCGTAGGTACTACTTAGGTGTAAAATGAACGAGTTTTTGTACACTATCAAACAACATACTGCTTCATAGTTGTTTCAGCTACACAGATTTATTAGTGGCAACGTTTTACATAGATAAATATAGATATCTTGGTACAAACTAACATAATTTTTAGGTTTGTCTAGCTTAATTCTAAAGCTTGTCTTTGGATGCCTGCGTGTCTTCTATAAATGATAATAATGACGACGGCGAGGCTGTAATTTGTTGCATAATTTAATTGAGACCTATAAAGCTTCTTCACTGATAATGACTTCAAAAAGATAAAATAGTAATGGGGTGGATTGTGATGCTGTTTAGTTACAACAGAAATACTCCAGGTAAAAAATTTCCCAGCCTATTTTAGAAGAAAATGGTAAAACAGTCATGCGTTGTAATATAAGTTCATCATTCGTTAAAATCGTGAAACGAAGGAAAGCACCTTATTTTGCTGTTGTGCCTTGAGTTCTCTATAAAAGCATCCGTGCTTTCTTAGTTAGTCTTCTGAGTGAATAACCTTTGCATGAAAATAGGTATTCTGAATCATGTCCTTTCCTTTGTTAGGCACAAAAGCTAACATTTTTAGACTGCTGGATTAAAAATTATGTATTTGTGTTTTTTACGTTTTACTCCATTTGTTCAGTGGACAACTTACAGGTTCAACCTTCTTACTGTTGCTCATTTTCTTGCGCAAGGCTTACTTTTTCATTGTACTTTCTGAAAATAAGTTAAATACCAAAGTTTATCTTTACCATCAACGTGTTAGGATCATGTCATAATAACTGTAACTATTATTACAGTGTTATTGTTTAAATGGATCACGAGTTTTGATACAACAACTAGAAAATATACTCTGAAACAAATGTTATAAAAATAATGACGGCGATAATAGCCTTTTCCTTTCTACACCACTTTTTAGAGAGAGCAGTCAAGCCACACACGTTACCAACACTAGATACCACGTTTTTTTAAAACTTAAAGTGATGTCTGAACATAATTTTTAATAATATATATGTCAGGCTTACAATATGCTAATTGTAAATGGTGTTGCACACCACTTTTTTGTACACAGGAACTCTGCCTGTATGCTAACTCATCCGGACATTTTTTTTGTAATTTTTGTTTCTTATGAATATAACCTTGATGAAGGAAAACTTAGTTTTTATTGCAATACAACCTGCTGAGGCTGTTCAGATACAGCTTAAAAAGTGGTTCATACTTTACCAGTCCGGGTTCGTACGTACATAATTAGCATGTGTGTCCCACGATGAGTCGAATCGAATGTAGCCAAGATGGAAAAATTGCGTTATTGCCATAGTCAGTGGCAACTTTAACTAGAAGGTAAAGGAAGGGATGGAAAAAATATTGTATTTTTATAATTCAATGTCTATTCCAATAATGCTGATAATAGCACCTAAAAACGTTGCTTCGTTATGTGTTCATCAACATCATCAATTGTCTTGTGTAAAAAAATATCTCTGTCAAAAGAGGTTCATTTGGTCGTCATACAGGTGACTGCCATTTAGATAGGGCGTAAAACTGCATATAAATGTTTTGTAAAAACAATACATAATTTAACTTGTAAACAAAATATGTATTGCTTGCCTGGATTCTAAAATGAACCAAACAGAAAGGCAGCCAAGTAAGTTTAAATCCAATAAATCTCAATTTTTATTTTAATCTAAAGTAATTTAAGGTGAGGTAGAAAAAAATGTAGAAGAGAATGAAAACAAAGCTGAAAATGTTAACTAGGAACAAGAGACTACATCATCTTTGAAGATTCCTTGGGGCATATGCATAGCATGATTGTGTAGGAACACAGCAGTGTTCTTGCAGTCGCATGTAATCCTGCACTATAAATATACATGTGATGAAGTTCTAGTACAGAAACGGTTTGGCTCCCTTACTGTGAAGCAATCTGCCTTACAGGTTGACTGACTGAGAGAAAATGCTAACAAGAAAGTTGGAGAAGAAATTAATAATGTCTAACTGTTTCTTTAAAAAAAATAGCTTCAACAAGCCCATCATGAGCTTGATTGCTCCTTATGTATGAGTGACAAAATGTCATAATTCAATTGAGCTATCAACACAAAAAAAGTTGGGCATTTTTTCGTCATTTTATCATATGGACATTTAACACGATAATGAAAAGGTCACCTCGTAACCTGTGTGCAAGTGTTTCGGGGTCAACAAGTGGGAGTTTGCGGTTAGTTACATGCCTACCTACTATACGTATATTAACATATTGCAAATTTCAATACAAACTTTTACTAAAAAAGCCCAATAAAAACAGCTGAGCAACAGCTTTTATGATGCAAAAGTATGCATACCTATAAATGTTTTTATTATTTCCTTTAATTTTTTTTGCCAAACCGTCCAAGGCATTTGTAACGTTACGTTGTTATATGCGAATTACACTGTTCATGTTGCATTGTTACAACTTGTGAAGAGATAACAATGTTGAGCATGAATGAATGTAGTATAATATTATCTGTACCTACCTACTATACTAGATGACTAGATGAAGATTGTTGTTGTCTTCGTCGTCGTCGTTGATGATGATGATTGTCAAAGTCATAGTATAATGACTGTCGACACAATAATATTATACAGATAGCATACTTTCGTATATTTCAAATTATGCATATGCCATGCCCAGACATGTTTTCATAGGGTTTTTGCAAAGCGTCACAGAGGTTGAAGGGGTAATATGGCAGTCGTCATTGTAAAAAGTGGAAGATGACAAAGATAATATGTATGTGCACTTTGCTGGCATTTTTATGGTTAACATAAATGATAGTACCTTTAATGACACTCGCATACCAGAAAAAAACGACATAGTTTATATATGTGTGTTGTGTACCGCAGTTGTATGTTTTTATAGGAAGGACGCAGTTGTTAGAGGAGCAAGAGCAATATGATATGGCTGGATGGATGAATGATGAACACGTGAGATGAGACGAAATACGCAAGTCGTAAACGATGATGCGTTAATATATGATATCCCCATTTCTCTTCTTTGAGCTGTCGTATTCCTCTTCTTGTCGTAATTTATTATTGCCATGCAGGTAGACTTGCATTTTATATGCACGACAATACATAAATATACCATCTACGCAACAATCTTTTTCATCATCGCACATCACAGTCCTCGTCTTTTGTAGCGTTTTACTCGATTATCAGGTTAAAAATCAGCAGAAGCAATTATAAATCGTAAAAAATATTACTACGTAAACTGCTCCTCTAAAGGCCAAACGGAGAGAGATAAAGAAGCAGGAATATTGATGTTATAAGCACACGCATTTAGAAAGTAGTATGAGGAATGATTAAAAATCTTTAGTTTTTTTACAATATGCGCATCTCTACAGCTTCTGATAAAATGTCAAACTTTTTTAAAACCTCATGTTCAAAATTTAATAACATGCTTTCAACAATTGTTGCGACTCGGTTATTGTAAATGGCACAGATGGTAAACTGAATGCAATGTGTTCTGCGAGTGAGTGAATTTTACTGATTGACAATTTTGATTATTATATATTTATTTGGTCAAGCCAGGCCAAAATAAAAGCAACGAAGTTGATGATGACGATGAAGAAAAGAATTTGATGATATAGCCATTATGATTGTTATATCCTTTAAGCATTCTTGTTTACATTTACTGTTCATTCAGTGAAAAAATGCAATTCATGCTTGTTGATGATAGCCGTTTGATTTAAGTGATTGATCAGAAAAGAAGAACATTTCAATGGCAAGAGATAAAGAGGAGTCTCTTCTTCGTCTACCTACCCTCAACCCTTTGAATGATGGTTAACTTGTGAGTTGTCAGGTGTAATAGCATTATTATTATTAGCAATATGCTCAAGCAGAAGCTTCCATCCATCCATCTAATTCAAAGTAACAAGAATATAAAATATCCATTGTGTTGCTTGAATGTTGATGATGTTACAGCAGTTAATATTTTTGTTTGTCGTGTGCCATGCCTTTGGCAGTAAGAAATCTTTAGTACCCTTTAAATACTCATCTGTTTATACTTAACTTCATTGTCCACCATAATAGTGAGAGAGCGTCAAATGCTTCTTGTGGAGTAAATTTTTTTGCATGCATGATTCGTACATGTCCACTCTTTCTGTTGATTTCATTCCATTGTATTGTAGAAAATCTGTTTTGAAATTTATTGGGCGAGCTTGCTTAAATCATGCTCTAATGCTCACATGTGTAGTAAGTAGGTATTTAAAGTTTCTATATGTGTATAAAAAACGCTAGCCTTCAAGCCTCCAACAAAGATGGATTGCTGTTATGTGACTTGCAAGGAAAGCCTGCATGCTAATATTATATTATACAGTGGCACTATATTTTATTCATTGTAAGAGGACCTCTGACAGAGAATAATTGGCACAGAGAAATGACAGATAACAATAGATTACACATTATTTGATTTTGTTCACTGTCACTACAAAAACTACTTGCGATTTAGCTACTTATTTCTTCCACATTTTATACGGGACAAACAGACTATGGAAATCAAACTTGAGACAGAGACAAAGCAGTAGCTACTAAGTTATGTATCACATGGGACGTTTGTACAAACAAGATGTAATTTAGATTAATAAAAAATACTCCTTAAAAACTGCATATTAATTTGAAGACCATATTACGAACCGTTTTGATACACTTTAGGGAAATTTAGTACTGAATTACGAACTCATGATAAATGTGTTGATCTACAATACAAATCTTCTGTCAATGCGATTGCTTGATTAACTGTTGAAATCCCATTTGGTACAAT
>JAHZNG010004159.1:0-17392 GCA_027744375.1 Orchesellides sinensis | reverse complement strand
TACAGCATTTTATTGTTGGTGGGGGCCTCCATGTTTATTTATTCTGCTGCAAAAATAGATCAGTTGGAAGAAAACAATGATCTGGCGTTTTCTGGACCGGGTCTGCAAACCTTAAGTGGGGCGAAGATATTTGCTGGGGTAAGCAGAATACACTCAAATTAAAACAGATTATAATTACGAGCGACTAGTGCATGTTTGGTTGGAATGGGTATAAGCATTATTTAAAAAATTCATAACGCTTATTTGGTTGGGCTTTAATTCCAAGGTCCTAGCGTTGAAGCTTGCCCTCCTCTACTTCATCACATTCCTGGCCATCTTTCGAGAACCATCTCAAGATTCGATGATGTCGACGCTTTTACTTTAAAGTTTTAATAAATGCATTTTGTAGTATTTTCTACTCTCCTCCTCTTACGAAAATTTTGAATCCTTATATATAAGTAACGTAACAAAATCACCAATGGAATACGCAATGACCTGCCTGAAAGCGCTCTCTCAGTTATAAGTTTGTGTGGGAAGGGAATCGGGAATCATGACTATGACTAATTAATTCCTTTATGTCGTATCGGAGACTCCATTACTGCAGTAGCCAGTAAGTGTAGTTTGATATGTAATACCCTATTAAAAAAACGATTAACTACTAAAGGCGAGGCCATGGACAGTTAATGTATTACTCATCTGCATTCTTCATTTATCTTCTCTATACTTTATCATCAAATTAGCTCCATACACTATTTGCCAATCAAGTCAAACATCAAAAGCAAAATGAAAATGCAGCCTCATGATTTCCTGTTCTCTGCACAGTTGCTGTATAAAGCATCTATTCATACCTACATATTATTATGTACTACATCCTTTCCTTTCCCTTGCATTTGTTATTTAAACCACGAAACATACAAACTTACATTTTGCCCACCTTGACACTTACAAATATAGCATTTATCAATTGAATACAATATATTAGATATGCAAAACCTTCTCTGAAAGTTATCATGCATCAATTGATAATATTTTAGATAACTCTTTATGATTTAGCATTACCTATTGAATGCGCTAGTATAGTGAGCTGGTATTCAAAGCATTCTTTGTGCATACTCTAGATTTCCAATAACTATAAGCTCACTGATATCTACGGTACTCTTTCTTTGCCAGCTATTCCATATTAACTCATTCATGATAATGCTGCATTTAATTTTACTTAACTGACTGACCACCTAAAATGTATTAATCACAAACCAACCCAAACCATTAGCATTGTTTGTAAATGCAACAATGTAATCCATGCAGTTCTTTTGCTATAGCTATCTCGTATCATGTCCTTATTTATCCACCGTCTACTACTAAAGTCTGTTGTTTATTCATTAACCTTTCTTATTGGAAACCTTCACGTACCTCTTTACAATACTTACTGTACTAGTAAGCATAAGGCTACAGCAATTTTCAGATGTACAAGTTGGAAGTAAGTCTTGACCATGATGTACACACATATGCACATACCCTGCCACATGTTCGTCTTGGGCATCTGCAAATCTGTATTGCTCATTCATACTTTCACTTGTGAATCTGATTTCATAGCAGATACTTATAACGTACCTGTCAAATGTAACTTCCACCAGCTGTTTTAAAATTTACACAAGATATTTAAAAAGTATTAAACTGTCTTTGTTTTTTAAGTTCCAACGTATTTTTTTGGACATTCAGCTGTAGCAATGGCGTAAGAAAAAAAATCAATATTTGTGTGCTGCTCTGTAATTAAATTTAAAGGTATAATTTAATTGAAGATTGTGTATCAATATTTACATGAAATTTTGTTTTAAATGTGATTTCAGGTCGGCAACGTCTGCAATTATCACTGATGATGGGATTGGAATTAATCCTCAACAAACTGCTGGTAAAAATGTGTATATATTTTCTTGGTTAAGTTTATTGATTGGATGGATTGTGGCCGTTGAATTGACGAAGTTTTTATTTGTAATTTATTGTAGGAAATGTGTTTTTGAAACATGGGTCGGAACTCAGGCTTATACCTAGGGACCGGGTTGGATGTGGATATGTTAGCTAATTCTACGGTAGGATGTAAAATTTAAACGATTTTTTTTTGTATATTCGTACCCCAATTCTCAAATAGCTTAATTTTAAGCGATTTTAAAAATTAGAGATTATCAATCAGTGTGCTAAAGATTTATTTTTTGAGAATCAGATTGGTGTTATTATACTCTACTGTTATTAATTTGCAATAAATCTACAAACAGTTAATTTTGTATGTTAATTGTTAAATTGTTTTCTCAGACCTTTTTCCAAACTTTCAAAAGCAAAACAGTTTCATACAATTTCTAAAATGATCATTAAGATTGTATATTATACTTTGGGGGTAAGTAAGAGTAAAATTACATATATGGATAAAACGCCCAAGGTAAGAGTTTTGGTAGTGTCGGTGTCTTCTGTCTGTTGAATGATTGAATGTTTATGTGTTTCCAATGTGATTGAATTGAAGGAATCACCAAGAGTTTGTGCACATATTTATGAACCAGGACGACCTGGCCTGAGCTAAGTAAATATGAAGGTCACAAAAAGTGGTTAATCATAATTTTATGCCAGGTTTCAAAATTTATAACAGTAATGGATAATGAAGATCAAATGAGCGACAACGGTAGAAATAGTCGGAAAAGCAACGTGGAATCTGATGAAGGCCCTCCGCCTCTTGTAAAAATACAAATTGAAAGGCCTTCCACTGCAACTGTAGACAACATACTAGACGCAGACGAAACAAATGACTTAAATCCGTTACCCGATTATTCTACCACTGTTACAGAGGATGAGCAGCCCGTCCCACATGAACAAAAGTACGAAAGTAGCTTTAGTTGGGAAGAAGACACTCCAGTCAGAAAATCAATACCAGATAGCGATATACCAAAGGCAGTCCAAGAGCAATCTGAGAGTCGAGGCTCAACGTCTTCAAAAAAGTCTCAAGATGGCCAAAATGTAACTATTTCAGATCTTACTCCATCTGAAGCCCAACAAGCTCGAGGCTCAACGTCTTCAAAAGATGGTCAATATGTTCCTATTTCAGATACAAATGAATCTGAAACCCAACAAGCCCGAGGCTCTACGTCTTCACAGAAGTCCAAAGATCAAAATATTCCAGATCCTATTGATAACGCCATTTGTCCTGATGAAGGTTGTCCTTTCGAGAAAATAACGTTAGGAGAGCCGGAAAAGGATCAGCTTAAACTTGTTGGTCAACACCTTCTGCGAATAGGAAATGAACTTTTAAAGGAAATGAATTTTGTAGAAGGTTTACTTGGAAAATTTGGCTTAACAAATTATGGCTATGAAGATGGTTCCAGCCGACGAACAAGCATGAATGGAGAAAATGAAAAGGATTTAATCAGGGAGATACGAACTAGTGTTCAAGCAATAACTATGCAGGAAAGACGACTTAGTTGGTTGGTACTACTTTACTTAGCTAAGTGGCTGTTATATACCGAAAATACTTATGTACCACATTCGTTTTTCTGTATAAAATACTCTTACCCTTACCAGCAGCATTCAGCAAAAGACTGAAGAATTCAAAGAAGCAGTCAAATTAGCTCGGTACGGTTCAGGATTTGCCACTCCAGAGCATTCTATCAGTGTTGAGGTGATCAAAAATGACAAGCCTAGGAAATCTAATCAAGATACTCAAGATCAAGATGCTCAAAACAAATTGACTAAAATGGAATCAAAGGTTGCTTGCTTTTTGCATTGCATTACTATACTACATATAGGTTGATACCAAATTTTATCATACTTTTTAATCATAGACATTCTTTACGGGTTTCACTCATTTCCCACATTCCATTCATTTCATATGAATCCCAAGAAAATCTTAGGAATAAATGCGTAGGCTCGCTGCAATCTCGGTTTACTTACAAGAAATACATATCTCCCCAAATTTCAGGTTGAAGGACTTGCTTCTAAAATTGAAGACTGCGAGAAACAGATTACAGATGTGCATAGCAGCTTGCGGGGACTGATTAGCACGGTTGCCGATGAGATCTCCCAGTTGAGAAATCAGTTAACTCAAAACAACACAGAAACAGCCTCAATAAGTACTGTGGTGGATGAAAAGCTACGGTCATTTGAAGCTCAGATTCTGAAGCTTGCTCGAGCCCTGTGGGAGGTCAAATGCGAAACAAGGGCCCAGATGCATTTTGGTCATGAAAATAGTAATTAAGCCATTCTTGATTCTGCTGTTGCATTGTCTACAAAAGAAAGTCCGTAATATATGAAATACAGAAAATCGTATGTTAGCATTGCATACTTATGTACTTGCATACTTTGCATTTGCATTCCTGATGTTTATGTTGGACTGTATTACAAACTATCATATATCATATTATCCGGCATTATAGAAACTGGTAATTCTCTCATACACATGTCTGTCATTTTTATTCTTTCTGGTTGATTAATGCTTTAACTAATCACAAGAAGTGAAGTCAAACATCAGAGTTTAAAAGTAACAATAATAATAATATTTTTCACAAACTTTAGCTTTAGAGGAGGTATTTTTTTCTTATGATCGAAATTCGTACTAGATTACAGACAGTTGGTGGTTTTCATTTTTAATCTAAAAAGTAGGCTGTATAGTTAGACCGTAGGCCAGGCCCCATTTTACTATTTTCGATGTGTTAAATATTAAATATTAAAACAACTGAATGAATTACGTATAAATACTAGACTATGCAAGTAGACGCAAAACTCATATTACAATCTTGGATTAGTTTAAAATTGTGTTTTGAGAATCGGTATATTGGTTAATGGTAAGCAAAACATAATGTATTCTGCCATGTCTTTTAGAGGAAGGAAGGAAGCGCAACAACCCATTTAACCACAGGTCATTCATAGTCATAGTACTCATTCGTGAAAGCTCGGCCAGGGCCAGTTAGCCAATAATGAAATGTGATGTAAAGCTATGTATTTCTTTGCTTTCCGTCGTTTCAATTTGTTGCATTTGCACTTCTCTGTTAAATTAAACTCATTTGTAATTTGTAGGCATTCTGATGCTCTAATAAATAGACAATTTTCTATTCAGAAATCTCCTCCACCCGTTAAATTTCTCATAATGCTTAAGATTAAATACGTCATTCGCATGAAAAGAAACTTAAATGGTATTTCAGTATTTCTAATACTAGCAGTAACATTAGTTCATATTTTGAGTGAAGCTGACAGTGCAAGTACAATTGATGTGACAAAGAAATGCTTTGGTGAATCGAAAGATACTCAAAGGTTTAAAACGGTTCCAGAATGCCAAGTTCACGTAGATCTCGTCGAACGACAGCGTTGTGTGGATGACCTAGGATTTTTCCTTATTTTAGACGAGCAAGCTCGACAAGCTGTGATTACTTGTCAATCATCAAGCCCTATAGATATCGATATTTTGCCTAAATCAGGGTCGTTTTTGGAGGTATGCATACAACTTCTACTCATACTGTGGTTGGTCTTGTTTGTAATTGAGGCAATAACAAAAAGAAATAAATGGCAAATTAACATATTTGTATTTTAGTACGAACTGGAAGAATACGTCGTTATTCATGAAAGAGAAACCAAGAAAAACAGTTCAATTATTCACACTGTTCGAGTCCCTTTGATTTTGCCAACAGACAACAGACAAGTTAAAACTCTTAGAAAATATATATTTCGTAACAGAGATTTTGAAAATAGCAGCAGGGTAAGCGATGGAATACAGTTTTTGGTTGCAACGGGGGGTAAGCAATAAACGTTTTTAATCGCTAAGTATTTCTTGTGTGGTTGAAAGCTGACATTAACAACTAAGCATTGTACATACATAATATGGCATTACGTGTGCAAGAATTAATTAAGTAAGATTCTCGTATTTGCAAGGAACTGGGGTGATATTTAGCGTTGGGAAACAAAAACCTCGCTTGACCTCAAATATTACATATATTCCATGCCTGTATGACTTTACCAATGGGATTAGGAAGCAAGATCTTTCTGCAGAGGATGAATCGGTAAACCATAAATCAAACATACAGAAGACTAAAATAGTAGCCTTGCACTTTGTATTACTTTTTATTCCACTGATAGGGAAAAACTTATGAGTTTGACTTGCCATTTCAATCACATAATCCTCTTCTTGGCTTTCAAGTAAATGTCACAACAACACCACTTTTCTATAGAGAATTTGGCAAGCGAGGTATCACGTGTGAAGGAGAAAGCCCATCGGTAAATCCCAATTTACCGGGGGCAGCGGTTGCATTTGGTGGATTTGGAGTTCAGTTTCATGCAGGTCTTTGCCATACGTGAAATTCAGTTTGTGGTGTACAAAATATTTTCTAGAAAATATCGAGATTTGCAAAGATTATCCTGGATATTTGAAAATGTTAAGGTATTTTGGCGGAGCCAATGCTCAAGGTTTTGGAATGCTACACCAAACTTTGCACACTTAGCTGTGAATATACCGAGCCGATTGTGATGACAGTGACACATGGACAAGCCAAAGATTTAAATGTGATAAATGGGAAACTTTTATTTAAAACATATGAAAATGTAACACGTTATCAAGTAAAGTATTCTGGTGAGCAAAGTATGCTAAGTATGCTTGGTGAAAAAAGTACGGTGCGTTGCAAGCGTAAGCGAGACAATGAAGATCTACATGAATGGATCATTTTGTACGCAGGTAAGCAGGTTGTACTATGAGCGTCTTGATTATCGGGACTTAAACTACAGTCATGGAATTTATAAAGAAAGAACCCGGTTCACATATATGCACCTAGCCTAAAACAATAAACCATTCTTGCAGATATTCTTAACCCAGTGCCTGGACAGAGTCTTATGTTAAAAATTCCTAAAGTAAAAGCTGGGTCTTCACACTCACGTGTTTTGGAATGCTTAACATTAGACGAAAGTTCGTCCATAAGTTCATTCTTTGTACTCCCGTGTAATAATGACGCTGAATGTCATCACTATATGAAATGTGTTAAAGACAAAGCAGGGGTCCAACGCTGGAAAGACGGATACACTGTATGGTTTAGGTTTTTAATTTAATTACTTCAATGCAGAAACGCTTTTTGATTTTTAATTATAATGTCGTGATTGGGTTGGGAAAGGTGCCAAAATATTGTTCGCCTCCTGTTTCCTCTACCATTTCTTGTAGTAAAGAAAGTGGAGATAAAGACAAAACCTGTGAACAAATTGAGTTAACGGCAACCAGTGGTGTGGTAACGTGTATGTCTACCAACATGAAATCATTCGAATCAAATTTCATTATAGGATTTGATGGCAAACTATGTATGTTAGCATAATTATTTTTAATACCTTAATGTAACTTTTCGTAACAGATTTTATTTTACAGATGTAAATCTGGAAGCGAAGAATCTACCTTCTAATTCGGTGGTAAAGCTTTCAATCGAGGGGAAAGGCGAAATTTACTCGAAAGCTTCATTTAGTTTTAAGTGTGAATCTCATCATTTTTACACAGAGCACGGCTTGCAATGGAAGTTAAAATGGAGGAATGGGTCAGTAACAATTCCAAGTATCTCAGGTACGCTCGCTTGTTACAAATTAGTCCTTTGCATTGGAAGTGTGGGCTTTCAAATAATAAATTTGAACTCGTAGATGATTATGATGTTGGGAGTACGGCAACTTCCTCTGCAATAAATCCATTACGTAGAAGTAAACTTGTAATTGAAAGTTCAGAGATTGTTGCTGTGATTTGTTTGGCTCCCTTGATATATTCAAATGACTGGATTGAAAACGAACTGCCATTGCTTATAAAAGGTGTGAAATAATCATTGAATAAATCAACAACGATTAGGCTCTGGATTTAACTTCCAATTTATCTTGCGTACAGAGACTATAACTCCAAATATTAATGTGCCTAGTAATGCGTACATTGAAGCTGATTCGTCTAAGTCATTAGATTGTACTGCTGACGGTGATCCATTGCCCACCGTTCAATGGATAATTCCGAAAGAAATTCAAGTGCAGGTAAAATATATGCATGCCCAGCAGGTTTCTTACTCTGATTACGAATATTGACTAAATGGTATTACTTTTATTTGGTATGCTTTCTACATAATGTTTCATTCATTGTCTATGCATCCATTTATCCATCAACAGTCTCAATCTGAAAATGTGCTTTCAACGAAATCAAATGGGCTAACAGCTACCCTCACGTTTCCAAAATTTACAGAAACATTTGCAGGCGACTATTACTGCTGGGCTTCAAATGGCGTCCAGAATATTACAAAGAAAGTAACAATTGCGATAAAAGGGAAAGGTATAATAATATGCATAAGTATCATACAAAACGCTTCATCATCTGCTGTAGGACATGATACTTTCCAATGCTGCTTTTGATGTTGATAATCTTTACGTTTTGACAGATTGGACATTTGTAATAGTTGGAACAGTACTGACTATCCTACTGATATTCTTATTAATGATCTTTATCATGTACAAGCGATGGAAAAATATTTCTGTAACTTGCAGTTTTACATAAATTCACTTCTCATAACAACTTCGTATATTATATTTTCAGTTAAAATTTTTGTCTAAATAGGATGAATTACAGCGGATATCAGATGCAGAGCTGGACGAGTTCTTAAATGGTATTTCGGGAAGTGTAAACGCTGAAGATTATCGATTTGTGCTACCAGCTTTGACCCTTCCTTACAATACCGCATATGAAATCGACATTAAAAAACTGGAAATAGGTACTCTATAATATGTAGTGTAATACGTACTTGTACTTGATACCTTGATAGCTTTATTACATATAAATTGGAAACTCCCATATGTTTCCGTAGACAAAGAAACGTATCTTGGGAGTGGGCAATTTGGAGTGGTTTACAAAGCAAATCTAACGAAAGATTCGGCCACAACATGTATTCCTGTTGCTGTTAAAACGCTTAAGTCAAATTGTAGTTCTGATGACTTAAAAAATTTGCTAAGTGAAATCAAATTGATGATATATTTAGAGAAGCATTCCAATTTGGTTGAATTTCTTGGTGCAGTCACGAAGAATTGCAAGAAAGGTTTAAATTTAACAAAAATCTATTTTTCTATTTAATCTACAAAGTAGCAACTCATACATACATAATTAAAGAGGTACATACATTTACTCAGGGGAAGTTTACGTCGCACTTGAGTTTTGCAACCTGGGATCGCTTAAAAGCTACCTGGAGAAAAACCGTGAAGTTCAAGAGGATGAAGGTTATACTAATGTCAGCGACCTGTCTTCTCCATTGGAAATTTCAAAACTGTGTCAATGGTCATACGAAATAGCCTGTGGGATGGACTACATTGCAAGTAAAAATATGATACATGGAGATTTGGCTACAAGGAATGTGTTGTTGCAGTCCAATGGAAACAGGGAAATTGCAAAAATTAGCGACTTTGGTCTCTCCCGGAAACTTTATGAGTACACGCAATATGTTAAAACTAAACAGGAGCCTTTACCGTGGCGTTGGCTAGCGATTGAGACTCTTCGCCAAATGAAGTTTTCTACCAAGAGTGATGTATGGGCTTTTGGAATAACTTTATGGGAGATTTTTTCGTTGGGCGATGTGCCTTATCCTGGATTAAGTTACAATATTGATTTTATACGTATGCTTGAGAATGGACTCAGAAACTCCAAGCCGAGCCATGCAAATGACAAGATGTAAGTCGACAACAACTAATGAAGGTCATTTATGAAGGTATGCAGAATATAATCCAGTTTTATTCTCATTCTAATGACAATATTCTAGTTACAAAATTATGAAACAATGCTGGGCATTGTCTCCTGACCAAAGACCCTCATTCTCAGAAATCAAAACTTCTATTGAAACTGAACTGGAGCCTTACATAGAAGTCGCAGACAACAAGAATATTTAAAATGACTTTGCATTGGAAATTGGTCTAATACTAGTGTTTTAACTTAATTGAGTATTACATAACAACAAAATTTGTTCTACATCAAGAATGACCCAAAATGTTTGCTTTCAGCATTTTATTTAACGTTACTTGATTACTTGAAAACGAAGCAAACCCTTTATAACTTTTGAAATTATGTCAGTCAGGAAATGGCAGAGAAAGAGTTAAATCAGCGAAAAGCCACTATGATTTAATGGGCAAAATAATCTTAGAGCTTATAGCAAGAAATAAAATTTCGTTTAGTTGGTGTTATTTACGTACGGTGGTAATTGCAAATGGTTGTATCATTTTAATATTAAACATACATACCTGTATATCTTCGAATGAATACCATCTTTATACTAATTTTTACTTATACATCATATATTGTAATCTTTTCGACATGTCGATGACTCATTTCGTACGAAATCCTAACGTTTATGTGTCGTTTTGTATGGCTCTGGCGAATCTTGGTATCTTGTGTAGTATCAAAAACCTAAATAACGATGACGATAAAAACCCATAGTGTGTTGCATGTATCATAGAAATGAGTTTTTTAGAGGATGAACTCATTCGACTGGTCCTAGTCTACAATGAAATGCAATGGTTATGGACAATGGACACCCAGCAGTATAATGTAGCTAAAGCTAAAGCTTAACCCTTTCCGATACTTCACTTCTTATGTACAAGTACAGTTACCGTATATATGTATGATGAACGCTTACGTTTAACTCTTTCATTTCATATCTTACAAATAAAACTTGTAAAGAGTATCACGACCTGTGTACTAAGTATAAGTACTGCATACAGGTACAATTGACAATGGTAGTAGTGTTATATGAAGCAATGTATTTTTACTACACTGACTAAACCATATTCACGCTGTCAAAATAAAAAACGTAAAAACTGTTACGCATGCAATGTAATTTCGAATATCGTACACATAACATTACTAGTACTAGTACATTAGTATCCTTACATTACTAGTAAGGATAGCTTTTACTTTCGTCGTGGTCGTTTACACACCTGAGTTTTACCAAATCGTAAAGTGCAATGCATACTTGAGGGAGAGAAAATGAATAAAAACGGTTTGACACTGAGCTAAACTGTTTGAGACTTACTACGAACTTACTAGGTTCTGTAAGCAGTAATAATATAACGAACATCAACTTATTAAAGAGCTAAAACCGCACATTTTAATACGATTTAGTTTTAATACTTTACCAACTTATATTAACTTCTTTATGGAGGGTAAAGGTCAAACTCAAGAAAGCCCTACATTAGGGACAGATCCAGTGCCAGTTCTACAACCAGCAAAGCCAATTCAAGAAACATGTTATTGTGTACAAAGGACTGAGTCGAATGAGTTCATCCTCTTTATGGAGGGTAAAGGTCAAACTCAAGAAAGCCCTACATTAGGGACAGATCCAGTGCCAGTTCTACAACCAGCAAAGCCAATTCAAGAAACATGTTATTGTGTACAAAGGACTGAGGATGTTGAAGGCTTAAGCGGATGTACTTCTAAACACAATGAGGAATCCCAAGAACATTCTTCTAGTTGCCAAGAACAAAGTAATGCAACAACCACAGAGGAAAGCGACTCAAATGAGGATGAAGAAATAGTAACATTATCAAACGGTGAAGAAGAGAAATTGGTTTCAATTCAGCCAAGAAAACCTAAATCCAAACCAGTAGTCACATCACCTCATGAAAGGAAACCCAAGCTAAGAACATCCAAAGATGTTTTTGATAGGCTAAAATGGGATTTCAACTCTATACTCGTAAAAACTTCAAACGAAGGCATAGAAGAAGAACCTGTAGATTTATCGTCTGTGTATGTTGGTTACAAAGATAGATTTCTTGGGATGTGTGAGCTACGATTTGAAGATTTCGAGCCTGGTGGAGACATACCATTTCATAGAGTGTACTATTTCAGAACGGGTGGACCTCCAGTAGAACCATTTATTGGAAAGGATGGCGAGGTTAAAGTTCGAGATGACAATTTACCTCCTGGCACAGTATTCATTTGGGATAGAGACTCTAGAACTGATCTAATTTTCAAATCTGGCAATTCCTCGATAAGTAAACGGTAGAATAAAAAACAAATTGTATCAAGTTTTAAAACTAATGTATAAACTTCTTCTAATTTATTAAATAAATGAGCGCAAATCGAATGCAAAATGCATTATATTCGCTAAAACAACAAATGACACGCATACGCATATAAATCATAAATCATTCCCATCATTGCATGTATGTACATATATCTACTGACTTTAATTCCCTCCCAAGCGTTTCCTGTTGTATTGAATTTTCATAACATCTTCACTATCGCCGGCAATGGTAATGCATACCCTCTGCTCTGAGATTTGATTTCATTATCGATCTAATATGAATACTTTTTGTACTAAGCAACAACATAGGTACATAAGAACAGTTTAATGTTTCATCAATAACACTCATTGCCAGTGACGAGGCTTGGCGAGATGACAATAAGGCTTTCCAGGAAGGAAGGAAGGAAGACACAACTGCTAACGACATTGACCTAGAAAATGTCAATGGCTAACGATACTGATTGTGTATGTACCTAGGTATCTTTTATACTATACAAAAGTACAATTCTTGCTTCCAGAACGTGTGAACCTAAAACTCGTATTTAACTCCCCAACAAGTGAAAGTAAAATCTGTCTTGTGAAGCAAATCTTGTTAGAAACATCTTTTTTAAAATAGTCATAAAGTTATCAATAGTAATCCTTATCCATAGTTTATTATTTTTCAACCGAGTCTCAGTTCAACTAAGTTTTCATAATGAGTAACCCAACAGAGAGGTTAAAATATTTCATGCCTTTAACACGGGGATCCCCACAGGATGGACCCACCACATCAGTATTTTCAGTTCCAAAGGTACAATACAGTCCGGAAACCACATCCGTTGTAAAAAGTATGGCTACTTTAACGTTATACAACCTCAAAATCTCTTGTTACGAACTGTCAACGCATTATGTATAAATGCTTCAAATTTTATAATATGCAACTCTTGTTATTAAGATCTCATGCGGGAAAGTCGGCTAACTTTCACTCAGAAGCATGTCTTTGATACAATACTACGTAAAGGAAAGCCCTTACCAGAACATCCTCAACAACTAATGAACTCTCGCTGGCGTCAACTTTACATGCAACAACGTCACAAGAACAAAGCACGCCTTATGGGCGTTCCAGTATTAGACCCTGACGATTATCAGCGTCCACCAACACTGACTTCGAATTATGTACTGTGCCATTCTCCTTGTTATTAATCATTGTGTGATTTCATAATGCTTATAAAATAATCATATACCATCCTATAAACATTACAGTTTCGCAGGGGAGGACCAAGTGCCCCAGGGAGACGAAGTTTAGAAGCAATTCAAGCGTCTGGTGATCTGGAACCACTGCCTCCACCAAAACTTCACATTCCATGTTTAGTCTCTTTATAAAATGCATATTCAATGCCTAAAATTACTTAGAAATTCATGCAAGGCTTGCCTACAAAATCATTCTTATACGTTCTGCTATGGCGTTTAGTGAACAGAGCAACAGAGAAAGACCGACTCGCTCATAAAATGGAGTTCGGGAAGGACATGGTCGATCCAGCGTCAAGCACTTCTCCAACCATGCAAGCAAATAAGCCACAACAACGCCAAAAGGCCAAACCTAAATCAATTGATGACCTGAAAAACGAAAGATTCGAAGAACGTATGATTAGTTCCTTTATGATATTCATTTAACTTTAAAATCATCATGACATCTTTTACATTGCTTTCCCTACAGTTATTGACGAGATACAAGATCGCATGCAGTTCCTCCTAACAATGGATCAAGCCAAAAGGGGCAAAGACTACAGGTCCTGCATCATCAGCCAAATCAACGAGAAACTCCAAGAAATGAAAGGCATTTCCCCAGAAAAAGAGAAAGATGTTCGAGATTGTCTACAGCTTGAGCTAATTGACGAGCGCTTAGGCTCATCTTTCGCTGATAAGCAGAAAACTACTAAATTTTTTGAATGACATGCTTAAGCATAGATTTAAATTATATAAAAACTGTAAAATAATTTTTTTTGTTAACCTATCGAATAAAGATTTCCTTATACCTAAGTCCACTTCCGCCTCTTTAGCATGACATCACGAGTTTCATATATAACTTTGTATTCTGTCGGATATTATCTTTGGTGAAAGTACCCAGATAGACATTCATGATAAGCGGGAGACGCCATAGTGCTCATATGACTCATGCTCGTGCATACTTTTGATATTTCATCGTTGTTCCCGAACCCGACCCCCCGCAATATGCATATATGCATTTATGGATATCTGTTGGATTGGATCAGATATATTCCAACGCGGCATTGTATTTTGGCTTGGCTTATTTATACAGCTACCTGCTGCTGTTTCACAGGAACCAAACAATTCATGCACTTTGTTGTATCTACTTACTCTGTATCAAATAAAGCAAACAAGTTAAAAACCAGTTGTGGCCTTCGTATACTACAAATAAGTTTTAAAAGAGAGAAGCAAAGGTATTTTCGAATTGTTTGATACTTTTTTGGGTAAGGAGTACTCATTACGTCATTTGCATTTGAGTTGAGTGCATGAATGAAATTAAGTGAATTTATGATCAAATTCACTCATGAAGGGATCTACTGCGGCTGCGAGGAAGTCATTTGCTCTTCTCGTCTGGAGACGGATGCATGCAAGTTTGAAGTTAGCCTTAAAAAGTTAAGTTTTTTGTGTATGCTTTTTAAGATTTATGGTGATTTGTGAAACTACAGTTGATTTGCAGTTGAAATTAAGGTAAATTGAAAAAAAATTAAAAAATAAGTAAGTGGATAAATTTTATTTGTCGTTAGAGAAGTGAGGAGGATCCAAGAAGCAAGGGTGAAGGGGATAAAAGTTGCAGTTGAATTGTGCAATGGTCCAACTGGTGGTTTGGAACATCTTGAAGACGGCAGCAGTAGTAGCAGTCAGGTGGTAGCCGATTGAAGATTAATTCCAACGCTTAGCAGTGAAGTTATATTTATGGCAGGTTATCCGCAGTTCGCAGACATGTTTGCCATTGTGAGTTTGGGTAGATGCATGGGGCAGAATGTGGAGGAAACCAGGGGGCTGGGTCGTTTGTTGGGGAGGACGAATGAGTTGCTGGAGCGGAATCTGGAAGAAACGAGGGGATTGAAGCAGTTGCTAGCTCAAAATCTGGAAGAAACTAGGCGACAGAATCAGTTGACCACGCAGGATCTGGAAGAAACGAGAGGATTGAAGCAGTTGTCTGTGCAGAACGTGGAAGAGACGAGGAGCTGCAAATCCTATCTTGCCAATCTTTGCGCCAAAGGTGAGAAAATGGCTACCTAGTTTTTCTTATGAATGCTGGTGGAAAGAATATGAAATTTAATAAATGGAGTTTATGTATTTTTTCTAGAGATGCCTGCACCAGTATGGCCGTTTAACCTTAACCTTCCTGGGTACGTGTTTGTTGGAAGTGGAGGAGAACCTGCACCGAATTCAAATGATTCTGGAGTTTCAGTTTCAACGACTGAAGAAAGTGTTGCTGCCGCGATACCACCTGCCGAGCCGGCTGGCCAGAGTAGGGTAGCTGAAGAAACTCAGAAGGGTGTAATGAACAATTTAGAAGGTGGGATAGGATTCAGTACTGGTGTGAGCTCGAGCTCATATCGTCCGGACGATAATTTAAAGCAACTAGCCGAAGCTGCGTGTCAAATACATTCCGCGGAAGGACGGGGTTTTCTGCTGATTAAGAGTGAACTAGGAGAAGTGGGAAATGGTGGTGGTACTGGTATTATTGAGCAAGGGGGAAATCCAGAGCTTAGGAGTGAGACGGCGGAAGTTTTTAATCAACACAATCAATTTTCCCCAGCAGTTCAGTCCAGTAAACCGAGTGATGCCTCCAATTGGAGCCCGGGATGTTTTGCCAATACTATAACTGCCTTAGTCCCTGTAAATCCCTTGGGCAAAGGTGCGTATGCCTTGCTATCTTTTGATAAGATATTTATAGATTTATATGTTTGTCTTTGGGTAAATTATAATAATTAGTAAATTAACATTTGCAGTTGCAGATGACCTTCAGCATCAGAAGTCATCAAGTGAAAGGAAGGAATCGGGACGTCCGAGGAAGCAGTCGATTTCATACAGGGAAAATTATGCGGGTTACACACCTAAAAATGTGTTCCGTTGCGAGTACTGCACTCGAGAGTTTAATCATCAAGCATCGCTGTCTCTGCATGTGAAGAGTTGCAAGAAAAAGACTGGGGACAAGAAAACAGAAGATAGAATTGTGCCGCGTGATGCAGGCAAGTCAAAATTAGCTGGCAAAGAAAAAAAGTCCAAAGAAATGCAGATGCAAGGTCAGATGCCAAAGATGGGAGGCAGAATGCTGAATTGTGCTTATTGTGAGAAGACATTTCCCACTCCACATCAAGTTATGAGTTCATGAAAGGGTTCATACCGGTGCGAGGCCGTACCAGTGTCACGTTTGTGAAGTCAAATTCGCACATGGAGGCAATATGATTAAGCATATCAAAAGCAAGCATCCAAAGTCGAACCCTTACAAGTGCCGTCATTGTGAAGAAGCTTTTAAAACACACCAGGACATTCAATCACACCGGAAAGAATGTGTGTATCAAAATACCAAGGTAGCCAGACTTTCTAACGAGAACGGGAATCAGAAATTACAGCCAGATTCTGCTGCGAAGGAACCCCCTACTAAGGAAGCTGGAGGGAATATGGTAATTGTGCCGCGGGAAAGAAGATCAGACACTCCTGACACTGACTCTGCGTCTGAAGACGAGGATGAAGAAGTGATTAAACTCCGAAGACTTCAAGCCTTTGGTTTATTAGCACTTCCAGCTCCAGTTACATTTACGGAACCGGGATCAGTATCTCTCGCCACAAACTCTTCCGGAAGTAGCTCAACTCTTGTAGCTGAAGCAATTGAATGCAATGTTGGACAGAACTTGGGGCTAATTGAACCGGTAGTCACGGTTAATCAAAACAAAATGATGATGCCGCAGCAGCAGTCAGAGGAAACATTTATCATGAAAGTCAAAACCGAAGAAGAAGATAGCAATGCTAATTTAGCTCATGCCAGTTATGGAAATACCCCTGAACCAGTAAAACTTCCAAGTTTGTTTATGTCTATAAAACAAGAACATAAAATTGATCCTATGGAAGTAGATTAGGCTTAAATTTACTATTTGTGTCTTGTTATTTTATATTTGCTTACAAATTTTAACGCTTGTTTTAATATTAAGTAATATTTTAAGTTATAGGTATTTTATAATGGTATTTTTAGAAGGCTTCTTTTGTATTTGCTTTTTATGCACGGAGATTAAGTTAGATTTCTTCAGAGTTTAGGTTCAGACTACACTACATATGTTTATAGTATGCTTAGCAGTTAGCAAGTTGCTAGTGAAAACTACATTGGTTTAGTTTGGGCCTGTTGACCTTGC
>JAHZNG010004158.1:0-16336 GCA_027744375.1 Orchesellides sinensis | reverse complement strand
AGAAGGAAAATGGACAAAAATAATTAATAATTGCAAACAGACTTATCAGTAAAAGGAAACATAAGATATCCTTTGGCTTTCTTTCCCATCTTTTCCAATTGTATGGATTTTTCCAAAAGAAAAGCTTATGAATATTGGAATAGCTTAAGCTAACATATCTGGCTTATAAACATTTCTTTTCTTGATAGAGAGTAAATCTACGGTATTTCTACCGAAGATGACAAAAAGTTTAAATCCTTATGAAATGTCATCTTTAATTTCCGAAGAAAACTAAGACATACACATAGTACATATAACCGGTAACATGAAGTTATGCAAAAGTTAATCAATTATTACAAACCGTAATTGTAAAAACGTCAAGTTCCACACTATAATTAATGAATTTAGGTCTAAATACATACATACACGCATGCACACCCGCAGTTACATAAAGCCAAGACAAAGCTAACCAAGATAGAAATGCGAAGGTATCCTCTGCTCAAAAAAGGCTATTGGCCATGAAACAAAGAAAGAAGTGCGATAGTCTACTTAGTAAATAGCTTAGAAAATCGATTTTGAAGTTTTTATTTGTCTCTTGACACGTTATGTTTTAAGAAACGCAAGTTCAAACTTTCTCAGCCGTTGGATCAGAGTTGAGTAACAGACGCTGAGCTCAAAGCAGGTTGTAAAGCGATGGATGACATCAGCTATGGTGCCTATAATTTTTACTTTAGTCTTGTTACCAACTGCGGCTCCCTTCCGCTCAGCGTGGATAATCGTCGGAATAAAATTTCTGTCGCTAGCGGGTTTTCCTTGTGGTTTTATTACGTCAACTTCATCGTAGCTTTATTCCATTGTAGCTATCAAATTTTTCAACTTTTCTTTTTTGCCATTTCCGGATCTGAGCAACCAGTTTTACTGATTGGTCAACTTACCTGGTGTCTGCTTTCTGTTTTACCTCTGGCGAATTATTACTTTATCCTGAACAATGAAGAGCATTTCGCAGAGATCATTGATGAGTGGTGTCAACTGGAACGGCGGATCATTGGTATGGTTAATTACATTACATTTATTTTAATATGATCGTCCATTATACAACTAAACGTATTTAAAACATTAGGCTCAGCAATGCGTGGTCTTAACTTTGGGGACAAGAAGCATATTCCACAACTTTCATTATGCCATGCTGAACAAACCAAGCGGTTTTACTTCGTATCTCGATTTTATCTGTTACTTGGCGCTATTGGAGCATTGGGGGTTGGTATGCATGCTTATTATGAGCCCAAATATCCGGGATACATTTATTGGCTTTCATCTGAAGAATCCGATACATTGAAAAACTTGAGCAGTAAATTTTTTATCTGTTAATCTACTTTGTATGTTACAACGGGAAAAACTTTAATATATTTGCATTGATTTTTCAGTATTTTTCCAATTGTGGGTTTATCTAATCATTTGGAGCAGTTCGTTCACTGTGGAAGTTCTCACCATCGCCATGTCTAGTTCGATTGGGCACATCCTAGAAAATTTGAGCTATCGAGGTGGCGTAGTGATGACAAGATGGACATGTGATGAAGTACGAATAACCGATTTACTTACAAGTAAACGGGAGGTGGAATCTGTCATGTCCAACCTAAACTTGAACTTTGACCTAACCAAAAAGGATCCAATGAATAACAACAAGATGATATCAAAATCTGTTAAAGACCTTGAGTCAGATTTGGTATTCACAAAATCAGAAATGTCTCGTGTTGTGAAAAATCTTGTGGATATCGAATATGGATTGGAAGGGTATTGTTGAAAACAAGTTATTGGATTTGGTAAAAACGTAGCATATGTAATTATGTAGTGATTATCTTGTCACTTTTAAATAGGTATCATCGAGTAGAAAGCCTTGTGGACGCATTTAATTTAAGTTACGGAAAAGTGATTGCAGTCCATCAGTTTGTGTATCTTCTCATGCTTACCCTCCAAGGATACAATGCAATCAATCGATTTTCAATTATGAACCCAAGGGCTGTAGAATTGTACCTTGTGTTAATTTTGCTGTTCCTTGCAAGAATCGTAATATTTTTTCCAGCTATGGGAAATCTAGATCACCGGTCAGATTCGTTTATTGACAGTTGGATGGAAGGACTTCGTTACATTCCACGAGGGAAAGAACACTACGAGCTGTATTGGTTCCGAGTTAAGTCATGCAGACTCTTAGACTTTCGATGTGGTAGGTTCTTCAACATGGAAAGGCAAACCTGTTTGGAATTTCTTTTCAGGATTTCTGAGTTTGTTATAGTATTGTTGCAAATGTTTCCCGAATAGCTGCTTGCTATATTTTGAAAATAGATGATACATTCATTTACAGTACAATGCATAATTAAAATTTATGAGTCATTAAGGGTTTTTTGCGTATTGTACAAGCAAAAACTCGCCAATAATGGTTAAATGCTTTGCCGCCTTTGGTGTAATGCAAAATGGCCTTGCAAAATAGATAAATTTATCTATCCGAAGTCAGTAGCACTAGATTATGGTTGCTTTTATCCTTTCTAAAAATCCACGGTTCAACCCAATATTAATATTAAATCTATACCTAATGCTTGGGACCTGGTTGGAAACAATAATTAAAACTTCAGAGTATACTGACACTTGCGTGACAACTTGCTTTATTTCCATCATTAAAATAAAACCTGTTCCATAGGGAAAATGTTTTTTTTATCGTCATGTTCATGTCCCGATATACATATACCCTCAACTATAGCATTTTACGTAATTTACATATATCCTAGATGATTGTACTGACATATGTACATATAAAAAAGCCGATCTACATATCCATTCCCATTGTATGCCAGGTGGCGGTCCACAGTTAGGCATTTGCACCATGCATTGTTGTAAGAGTAAATCATTTACTTCATGGTATATGTTTTTGGACCATCCTTGCCATTTCCACAATTTTAGCATTCAACATACAATGGAACGAACGTGCTTAAAACAAGATGTATGATTTTAATGATTTCATCTTTCTCACAGCTTAAGTCACGCAGCTTGCCCGTACTATGTAAATCAAATAATAAACCAAGAACATGTAGGTACTTACAAAGGAAGCCTGGGGCAGGTAGTAAAATGGTTTAAATAAAAATTCACAGCTTTTTAGTGAAAAGTCAAAACTCCAGAAAAAAACAAGAACAAAGAAACTTGCGGTTTATATTTAACCAGTCATATACGTAATGCTGATGTGTTGAGACAACCAAGCAATAAAAAGAAGGATGGACCATTCTATGATGTTTGACCATTTAGTATTGTCTTCTTTTTGTGCTACGTTATTTGCATTTTGCACTCACATAGTGGCAATGTAATATGCAATTTATTTAGAATGAAACAATGTATGCATGATAACTTATGGCATGGACGGTGTCTGTTGAGATGTTTAATATATGAGAGAAATTCTGAATTTTGCACCAGTACCTTTTAGGGCATGCTGTAAATTGCATGAAATTCAACCGGTGAAGTTTTAATAATGAATAAAATTTTATATTTGGTTATTTTGGCACTTGCCATTGCCCAATCCTCTAACAATGTAAGTTGTGAAGCACCAGCACCCGTTGTTTGGACAAGAGACCTGGTTGTTGGTAATGGCGTTCATATTCGGTGGAATAATGAAGATAAAGAATATCTCATAATGGAAGTTAGTGCCCCTGTTTCCGGGTACGTTGCTGTGGGATTTTCCCCGAATGGAGCTATGCGGGGAAGTGACATCGTAATGGGGTGGGTGGACTCTGCCGGGATGGCATATATAAAGGTATGCATCGTCGTTGTCTGTTTTTCTTTACTATGCCAGACTTTATGCTTTTATTAAAAATTGCTAAATGTACGGTTGAGTACAGGATCTATTTGCCGAAGGAAACACAACGCCAATTGAAGACGAAACCAGTGACTATGAGCTTTTGTGGGCCGAGGAGAATCCATACGGCACAACAATACGTTTCAAACGACGTTGGGACACTTGCGACTACCGTCATGACTTTGAAATAACAGTAAAGATTATCCAACATTTCAAGCAATTTCTACTATACGTTTATGTATCTTATGTAAATGAGACATGTACTTGTAGGAGGATACGGTACGTTTGATCTGGGCAGTTAGCAATGAAGACCCTAAGCCAACTGGGACGTTTAAGCCAAAGTATCATGGCGCTGATTTCCGTGGTGGTCGCAGCGTATTCCTCAAAGTTCCTACTCACCTTTTGGAATTCCCGGATAACGCTCAAATTCAAGACCCTCACATTCGCTATTGGGACGTAAAAATGAGGGATGTGGCAGTGGATGGAGATACAGATACGACGTATCACTGCAAAATTGTTAAGGCTCCTGAATTTAGAAGCAATAGAAAGCATCAAATCATTGGGGTAATTGAAACATGCAATAACATAGCGAGAATATAGAATATATTAACTGCATATTCAACTGCTTTACTGATTTTATTTTATCTTATCTTAAGTATCGCACACTTATTGACGAAGAAAATCAAGAGATGGTTCATCACATCAACTTTTTTGAATGCCTTGTCCCTGCCCATTTGGGAAGTAGTGCAGATATATTTGAGAAATACGTTGATCATCCGGGCGAACGCTGCTACACGAGAAATATGCCTCCAGAATGGGGAGAATATTGCATGACTGTACCATTTGTATGGGTGGCTGGAGCCGAAGGTATTTTAACTTGTGACCGGGATCAGTAATAATAATAACAATAAAACTTTAATCTTAATACATAACTATTTATGTATTATAATCATGAATCATAGGCCTTATGCTTCCGGAACATGGTGGAATACCGTTAAGAGAAGAACACAATGGAACGACATATTTCATGCTGGAAATTCATTACAACAACCCCAAACAAATTCAGTGTAAGCTTTTTAAACGAATTCCTGAGCAGTTGGCCCATTAGTTGCCTAAATGTCCACATTACTCCTACATTGTTTTATACTACAGTTACAGACAACTCTGGCGTTCGTGTGTTCATAACCGAAAATACAAGGAAAAATGACTTTGGGACTACAACAATACACGCTCGGTTTGGGCAGTTCCAAATGATTCCACCCAAAGCAGTTGGATTTAGAAATATGGCATACTGCACTTCAGAATGTACTAAATCCATAATTCCAAAGGAAGGTATAACTGTCACACACGCAACTTTACATGCCCATCTTGCAGCAACGAAAATGACGCTTCGCCATATTCGTGATGGCAAGGAGCTCGCTCCTATCGGTCAGGTCAGTTATTCTTTCAAAATGGTTTAAAGATTGATATCCTATCCTAGTAGTACGGTAATCCACATTTTACTGGTTTCCCTTTCTCATGTAAAGCATTAATTAATTCTTTCTACACAGGACTTGCACTACGATTTTAATTATCAACAAAGTCGTGTCGTGTCTCCACCAAGGAAAATATATCCCGGTGACATTATTATGATTGAATGTGAGTACGATACGAGCAACAGAGATAACATCACTTATGTAAGTAAGAATTATAAAACTCCTTTTAGATTACAGTAAATTATGAATTAACCGTATAGTCTGTCTGAAACCGTATATTAACCCGTCAAGTCTGAAACTATCCTGTCTTCTTAATTTTTTACTGTGTTTTCATCTCAATTTGATTAAGGGAGGAACAAGCACAATGGACGAAATGTGTCAGGGCTACATAACATATTATCCCAAGCTACCCTGGACACTTTGTAAAACCCAGCATGAATTCCATAATTTCTTTAATGCTTTGGGTATACATCAAGTAGAGGGGAAAGAAGTGCTCAAGCTCTTGCAGCTACCATACAAGCCAAAGTATAAAAATTGCTAAACAGATATTGTATGTATTGATAGGCTTATAATCCTAATTGGAGCAAAAATTGTTTTTTTTCAGACCGAACCAATTATATGATCCTGGAGATGACGCTTACATTCTTAAAAATGGCACTCGGGGAGTTCCTGAATACCCATTTGACGTCCTTTACGTTACAGATCCTCCCACACGGCCAGATAAGCCCCAGACAATACGGGAGTATTTAAATGGGCTAGAATGGACGAAAGATAATGGAAAGTTGACTCAGAAAGTTTGGAAACAATGGTGGGAAGGGCAGCACACAACATTTTGTACTGGGCCAAGTTTTAAAAGAATTCCGTTACAGGTAAGTAATGCTTTATATGCTATATACTATTTCCCTGTTAAGTAAATTCATATGTATAAATATGCCATCAACTTGGTTTAAACTTTTCTTAGGAGTACCTCGTGAGATATCCGGAGTACACACCTTATATCAAACCAGTATCATCCAGATGTAAACGAAAAGCAAGACAATTGTCCTCTAGCGGAAATGCGCTCAGAAACTTCTTTACGTTTCCTGTTCTCTTACTGATCATTCCCATTTTCTTTTACTAAGATCATCCAATCTAAAAAAGATGTTAATTATGCATTTCGAGTTTGTTGAGTAGTGTTTAAGCGAATAAATAAGTATGGCTAAGAAAATACAGAGAAATCTTTAGCTTAACTCTTTCTGTTTTTTAATGTCTTCAACAAAAAATGGTATTTAATTTGCGATGCTTACAATATTCTAAAATAATATTTTAACCTAAATGTATACTATTTATTTATGCACCTCAATAGTCACATGTATGTATATCAAAAAAATTCTTTGAATTCGTTTCGTCTACTATTTCTAAAATTCTAATTCCACTTCTGTCCCTTGATCACGCGACACTAACATAAAGTTCACACACACACTGAATAATACTCAAAACACGTTCAACCAACACTGTTCACAGGTATTCACAGTAATGTATGTAAATAGCTTACAAATAATTTTCATATCATCACACCAAATCAGAGTGCAATGTTTAAACTAAAACTCACACTCAGTCATAACATTCATAATGTGTTCTTCGTAATCTTAACTTGCTTCACAAAATTGGCTTAAACGTAAATATAGTATTTTGAGAATAGAGATGAAACTACGATCCGTTATTGGTAATAGCAATACAGTATATAATGTTATTTACACACATTAAAATACGAGATAAGGACTAGCTTCAGTTCAGTTCGTCGTACGAAAAAGATAACTGGGACTTTGTGTTAGTTCTAACTCACGCCCAGGCAAAGTTAAATGGCAAATTGCTTTTAAATAACTACCACAAAGGTTCTGAACTTGATTGCCATTTTACGTTTGAGACCCGTCTGACAATACTCATACGAAAAGAGCCATTTAGCTAGATACTCAAATAGGTCGAAGTATTGAATTTCACGCTTTAAGTGTAGCTTTTCTATTTTACAGTATATACTGCGATTAGTTATGATGGTTATGAATATAATTGTTTCAATCAATGGATTACACGATAATTCTTTGGGGTTGAAAAGTAAATCCACTCGAATAAAATATTTTCCAATTTGCTGGCAGGTACAGATTTCATCTTTGAATAATTACACAATATTTAGTTAGTACATTCATGATGATTGCTTTGAAATTTCAGTAATACATTAGTATATACGTCGGCGAGAGGTTGTTAATACTTAAATATATAGACACTTATCGTATGTTTTAGTGTTAATAAATAATAATTCAAGTCATTTAGAAAATTTCGCATTTTCAGTAGAATAATTCAAGAGCTTTGAGAGCTCGCTTCATAAAACAATACATATCCTTCAGTTGTTATTACTTGGTGGGAAGATATTGGCGATACCCTGTAACAAACAAAACAAATTAAAATTAGCTCAACTATCCAATGCAATTCATTTATAGTTTTTAAATAAATCATCGCTGACAAAATAGTCCTTACGAGTCGCTGAAAAGGAATAAAACAAAATTGTTAATATCTTAACCTGCCTCACTACTGTAAATATGTAACACATTAAAATCTTTCAATATATGTTTACCTAAGTGAGTCATCAATATCTGTGAGAATAGGTGTTGGTTTGGACGTTACTCTATTAACATCTTCATGTAAACCTTCAAGTAAGTACCGCAGAAACTCCTGGGCATCCTGTTGGCTGTACCCCATAAATCGCGGAGCAAACTTTTGAATCTGATCCTTAAATGCGGATGTATCGACAACTCTTTGTTCACGCCATAGTTCTTGTATTACCTCCGCAAAGGCTATAGATTTCAATAGAAAATCGGTAACATTAACAAAGAATACTTGTTTGTTTGAATCCATAAATCATACTAACTAAGCCACTGACCTCGAATAAGGGCTCCCTTCATCCCTGATGTTGTCGTGTTTATATCTTGCGTGAAGTTATCTCTAATCACGTATTCCAGTAATGGCCTAGTATTACTCAGGCACTGGAGGACTGTGTTCATGAAACACTGAAAAACAGCAGGAGATATGAGTAATTGATCGTTCCCAGTTTTTTATATCCTTTCAAAACTAGTATACATCATCAGCGTTTAATTACCGTATTTCCTATATTTCGAAGTCCTGTTAGTCCAGCCCTTTCGTGACCATCTCGAGTTCTGAACCTCCCCCCAAGTTGCGGCGAAGAGGAAAACGCATCACTATCCTGTAAAACAATTCAAAACTTTTTATATCCTGTCCAAAATAACTTTCATTTTCATTATGAACACCTTCATGTACATCAATTGTGCGTCCAAAGCCTCTAAGCAAAGCTTTACAAAAGTGTATTGGTATTTAATCGAAAGAGTATCAAGCAATTAGCACTGTTAGTATTGGCAGGTGCTACAAGATCGAGTCAATGCATGGTCGAGTCGAGGTTAAGTTTATGATCATGTTGGCATTAACTGTAAGCTAAATTTTGCATATAATCTTGATAATGTAATGTTAACATAATATCTACTCAAAGCTTACTATAGCAGATTTTCGATCAGTTTTGGCACATTTTGATCCCATACAGGAGCCATGCGTTTGGGCTTGAGCATTTATTGAAGACTGCAAGGAAATCCATGATACATGCAAAGCAAAGCCACTAATTTAATTTACAATGTGCAAAAATAATTTGCATTGCAATACATATTTTTACAAGCTATGTTCTCATGGTTTAACAACTCTGCAATTATCAGTCTCTATTCTCTTCTGCTCAATATGCGTGTACTGCATAATATGCTGACGTTATGAAAAATTACAATTGCTTATCGTCATGATTACAACCAAGATCAAGATTGTAACCCGAATTTTTGTAGTATAATCCAAGGCCGTGGAAACAAAAAATACAATCACGCCTGGAATAAGGTAAGTCGTTCCCCTATCTCTCCATAGTATTAGCTTCTGGGATTTTGGACCTTTTTATAAGCGAAATTGGAGTTCTTAATATTTTTTATGAGATGCGACTGAATTTAGAGAAATTAAACATTACTACTGAAATAATTTTAGGTGTGGTATTATTGAATTAATTCTGCAATCATGGTAAGGAAATGTGCTATCTTAGGCTGTCCAAACAACAAACCTGTGGCACAGCAAAATAAGGAAGAAACTGAAAAACTAACCGTTCACTTGTTCCCCATATGTGAAGAAGTTGAAAAGAGGAAGTCATAGGAGGAATTTACTTATGATGCGTCATTCAAGAGAAAACTGTTTATTAGCTTTGAACATGCTGGAGTTACGGCAAAGTGTTAAATGCTAGTCATTGTTGTAGTTGCCCTTGAGTTCATAATAAAATTGTATTGTATTTTGTATTGTATTCCAGGCGTGATTGTATTTTGCTGTATCCATGACCTTGGTATGTACGAATGTATCTTGTTGGAGAAAGTCAATTGCAACTTCTTACAATTTTGTTGCTGTGATCAGTTATCTTGCAATTGCTTGGTTTTAAACTAGGAAACGCATATCTAAACAGAAAGTCTAAACAGATTTGTATTCAAAATCTTGCAGTCTGTAAGTACCGATGTACCTATTATGGATAGAAAACTTAACTTCAAATTTTAATCTTTGTTGTAAAAAACGGTTTGATGTATTCCATCAGGTGACCCGAAACTCCAAGTTGTGCCATGTAGAATAAGCATAGCATACTATTTGCTAAACGTTTCATCGTGTATTCGATCATCAATCAAGTTAATAAATTATGATAGGAGGAAACTGAAACTGTCATTCTTTTCATTTTTGCAAATGCTATTAAAATTTAAATAAATGTCCAAAAAACTGCGGAAATCCCCATTGTATCAATTATAGTTTATAATCCATAGACGGGACATCAGACGCTCTGTCGATTTGTCGGACAAATTTGCATATTAAATGTCAACCGTACACGTGTGTAGTGTATGTATACTCCAAAAAGTATTCTATTACGTACACATGTGCATACATCCATACAAAAGCAACTCCTGAAGTTTACTCCACGTACCAAACCAAGAACGGTATTATTTCTAAATACACTTACATAATCTGCATGGGAGGAAAACTGACGTATTATATGAATAGACATTTGTTTTGTCTCTGGTCTCGATTCCGTGCGTATTTGCAAAAAAACAACCTATTGCCATAAATATCTCAATCACATACTTGCAACTATCGTGACAACCGACCTATTTTCTTACACAAACTGACGTCAGAGGGGAAAACCGTTCGACTCTAGTTAAAATACAAACCAGAGAAAGCAGACGAGTAGAGAAAGAAGGACATTAAATATATACAAGTCAGAAAAAAACAAAATTATACAAAAAGAAGCAAAACTGTACAAATATTTCATTTGCATGAGGAAACTATGAGAGTTTTGTCTTCGACCATGGCACTCATCAGGAAGGTTGTCCTCGTGCTTAGAGAAAAATATACTACATATTTCAATACCCGCAGTTGATAGCCTGTTTATTTTCGCACTCATCGTTCTATATACCTACCTACTTTTTTAGTGTTTCATGAACACACCAAATGTATGCATATAGTGGTAGCAAAGTGTATGTATAGTGGGTAGATAAAGAAAGGCAGCAGCTTGTTTATTTATTACATGCATCATATATACCAAGCCATTTTTCGCTGCTGATTGTGATTATTATTATTGTATTTATTGTAAGTGGAGTAGAGCGGCTATCCAGTTTCTACCTTTTATTCCATGTAGAATTCAAGCTTGCCCGTATAAGTATCGCTGTAATTCTAACGAACTACTCATTACTATTATAGAGTAGGTGAGAGTAGGGTCATAGAACTACAATAGCACTTTCACCATATGTGTCTCCATACTTTACTTTCACATGCTTAAACATTCATTTAGTGAAAAAGTCCACATGAATCTCTGAGTCAGGTTTACAAACAGGTCAGAAGAAAATTTAATAGAGAAAATTGAGAATTTCAGGTCATTTATTTTCACAAATTTTCATTGTATACAAATACAAAGTAATTTTATTACTGAAGGTTGAATATGCTTGGAATCGTCAATACTTTGATAAGTAGCATGGTTTTTTTCTGACTGGTCATGCAATCTATTATTGTCAATAAATCACGAAAGGTTTTCTCGAAAAAATATCCATTGGTTTCCGATTTATTGTTGACAGTGATGTTTATCTCACTGTCACCGTGTGAAATAGATGAAAGTGATGACCTTAGATTAGATGCATTTACGCCTTTATCAATACGTGCACAAAAATGTCCAATGTAGTATTTGGGAAATTAAAATGCTTATTGGAAGGGCGATGTCGTCTGATCAACTAATCACAGCTCTTGTTCCGAAATTACGATGCACGCGAGCAAGCAGAACCCCCTATAATCTAGTAGGTACCTGTAATAGATTGATGGGATGTAACATCAAGGGCACTATTTGTATCGCTTCAGCCTTTCAATTAAATATATCAGATTAACCAATCCTGTCATGCCTTTCAATATTCCGTACTTTGGGTTTTATGTTATTAAGATAATCTATAAATCATTTTGTCCCTTTTGTAGTATTTATAAAATGCATTGTGTCGCGTTCCGTTTATTAACAGTTTAAATATAAATATGTATGTATTATAGAGAAATCACGAGCCTTTTTTCTGTCATTAGTATGCTGTATATTGTTAAAATCTATTTCTAAATGTGCCGATTTGAGCTTTTGCGACTTTAAATGTTTTTAAATAAGAAGCCTGCGTCTAATAATACGGCCCAATAATAAAAGCTAAAACACGGGAATTAATGACTAATGTTAAAACGGTATTTAAAGGTAATGAACGTAATTAGTGAGGAAGTGTAGTGCCCAAAATGGCACCAAAACAGTTTATCGCTGTAGATTGGATCTAGATGGAGGTGGGCAATACCTATTGGAGGGACGGAGTGTTGCCACCATGCTACAGTTCCAAAATAACAGTATCAAAGTAATATCTGTTGTGACGTGGAATGACTTTGCGTGTATAATGTTAAAAATGAATTTATAACGCTATGAAGGATTTTATGCCAGCCAGACAGAGAACAAAGTTACTTGTCGGATTGATTTTTTAAGCATTATTATACGTCAACTTGGTATATGTCCAAGGAAGCATTCCTAAACTATGAAAACGTCAGGTTTCCATGTTTAAGAAATTTCATGTTGGAGCTGCAACACGAATTTGTCTACGTTCACTGCAATCTAATATATGATTATGCAGTAAAGTCGGCCCTGACATTATTCTTTGTTTTGTAGCATACTTTTAGATTTAGTTGAATTGCCTTAATAAAAAACTGCATATTATGCGAATCCGTTTACAAAAGGAAAGCTGTTAGTTCAATGCTTCTTCACTTTTCAACAAAAAATATTATATGTTGCTTAACGTGTGTTATGTTTTGAGCGTTGGTACAAGGAAATCTGCTACACATGCAGAAATCTTAGAACAGCTTGAATATGTAGCATCGGCTTATTAAAAGTCAGACTATTTATTGTTACTACATCAAAACAAAAGAAACAATCCTTCCGAAAAATCGTTCTAGTTAAGAAGTGGTTAACAAGGAATGCCTGTGATCTTTTAATATATGTAGTAAAAAGCATACTACACGTGTTTAAGGTTAAGATAATTATTTATCCGTCAATAAATTTGTGTTAACTAGCTTAGGAATTTTGATGCTAATTGACCATAATGGTAATAATGATTTAAAACAAGATTTTCATTTTAATCGCCTTTGATATAAAGAATCTTAAATCTTGATTACTCAGAACCAAGCCAATTTGAAGGGAAACCCGTGTGTATGTTACGCTTCTAATATAGACTATTATTACACCCAGTTTACCAAGCTTCAGAGACTGTGGTTTTGTGCACGCTGTGAAACACTGAGACTGTCTCCTTCCTGTGTTATCGAACTTCCTTTTACTCCTACTCGCATGCAGTCTGACAAAGTTGCAGTCTTGCTACGTTACAGCAACAAAGTAAGATTGCCAGACATACGCCGTAATTGCTCAACTACCTCTTGACTCCAAAAATGCTTTCTGTCAAAACAATACAGCCGTTATCGATTAGATTTCATGCATATTATTGAAGGTCATTATTCGATAAATCTGACATGGGTAAAAATGATGCGGCAGTACAAACGAGTAGAATTTTCTTCGCATGTCAGTCTAGTCGTTAGTGCTTGTGTCAGGTATATTGTTACATTTAGATATATCAAAGTATGTAAGTAAGTTATTAGAACCTACGTAATATATAACACTGAAACGAAACATACATATGAAACCGGTAAGCTTTGTTCATTGTAATTGTGACATGATTATAATAATGGAAAAAAGATACAAGAATATTATTAGTCTTTTAAGCCTGTAAGAAGCGCATAAAATGATAGATTTCATAAAAGGATCCTAAGTTTATTAATAGGTTAAGCGATGAGTCATGCATTTAAATTTAGAATAAACCCATAAGATTGAGAAACGTGATGGATTTATGGGCATCTAGAACAATTTCGAGAAAGGTCAGGTCATCAGAAGTCGATAACTGAAAGAACTTAGTGGCGCCATCTACACAAAAACAAACCCTAGGACCATATTTAGCTTGTCATCCCCTTTTGAATGAGGTATTACATGCCATATGTTCTAGCACGTAATTCTGAATGACCTCTTCATGAAGGGTGCTTCGATAACCTCCAATCTCAAAATTCGACCTGTATTCAGACCATGGGAGTCCATTGCCGAAAGAATTTTTTGAAAAAGTTAAACCGTTCGACCACACTCGACAAAAAACATTTGAAACATTACGGGCCCTGCATGGCCTTAGTGACGCCACCTACATAAAAACAAACTTCATGACCACTTCTAGTTTGTCGTCTCCTTTTGAATGAGGTATCACATGCCATATGTTAAAGTATGATATCCGGAGTGACCTCTGACCTCTTCATGAAGGGTTCCTTTGATTACCTCCTCCAACAAACTCGACCTATATAAAGGTCCTAGGAATCCATTGTCGAAAGAATTTTTCGAAAAAGTTGAACCGTTCGACCAATATCGTGAGACAAACACACGGACGAGGCCACCATATTTTGATTCGCATAACGTGATGTATAAATCCATCACGTAATAAAAAAGGGATATATTTTATGTAGTTTGTAATAGTGTGTGATGATGAGACTCCACTCATTTTCAGACTGAAGAATGGAAGTTACTTTATCTCAACTGTCATGTCAAATTTTGAGGGAAACTTTCTCAAATCCGGAAATTAGGTAATGGTTCTTATCCTGACACAAACCCAAAATAGTAAGTTGTCAAACCCAAATCTGGCGGTTACATTATATTCATCTTCGGTCAAAATCGGTTATAAGAATTTCAGAGGTTATAGTTACAAAGTAAGGGTTTTGATTCTACTTTATTTTTGATGGCCTACTTAGAAGTAATAATATATTTTATTCGTCAATTCTACTTGACTGACATGATGAAAGCTATCGAAGTGATGTCACACTGTAGAAAGCCGTAGGAGTTCATACAATCCATAATGAAACATGTATTAGATTACAACAAACAAAAGAGTCAAAGGGGAAAAGTCGCGTAAATAGCAAGTAGTCGAAAGATTTTTTTGACAACCTATCAAATGCTACACAACATGCACATTAGAGTTAAATACGAGTTTTACTATGTATTAGCGTGTATAACACATATTATACAATGTATGTTTACATTTTAGGCAAATGGAGAGATAAATAGTGTTCTGTTAGATCTTTCTCCTACTTTCTCTCACCAAAAACCCAACCACTCAACTCACTCTATTTCTGCAATCAAATCTGCTTTCACTTCTGTCAAGAGTTATTTATTACAAATGCATTGGAATGCTTATTTTTTCTCGCTCGTCTCCTTTTCTACTGGCGTGTCCGCATGCTTTTACTGGTTCACCGCTCAGCTTACTTTGAATGTTTCTCTTTTTAGCTGAAAGCCTCAGCAAAAACGGCATTTCATATCAAGTTAAGTACTTTATACGCCAAAACGTACCCTCATCTTTTTTATCCTTTCTACGGTGTAATACACGTTTTGATCACTAGCACAAACATTTTTATACCAGTGGATGACTGCGAGTCTAAAAAGATGAAACGTAATGTGATCAGACAGGCACGTCATCATCCTGCATGTTAAATGAGATGGCATTGGCGCATCACAATCAAACCCTAAAAGGATTTTTTATATAATTTGTGTATAAATTTGTTTTGATTGAAGTAAACGATTCATATATAGTATTTATACATTTCATTGAATTTTTCAGAAGGTTGAAACCCAAACTAAAATGACTAATATCCTATACTACTGTGATTGTTGCTTAATAGAAAATGTAGCAAAAATCTCGGTATATCACACATACTTTTGTACGTCATGGTTGTTACCATGTTCATAATGACAGTTTTAGTTTAAAAAATATTCCTAAAAAAATATTCATCGACAAGAACGATGTTTTCGTTTCACCCTTACTGACTCTATATGAATTCAGGTACTAAAGTTTTAGGTACTTCATTTTAAGCCCCGACACAAATACATATGTATTTTTGCATTCAGCTTACTTACAAGGATGTCTATCTATACGACTTTTTTCAACCGCTACAGTCTGAAAAGTCTTCAGCCTTATAGTTACTGAATGGATAGTTCCCTTTAGTACTTTTTACCAACCTTTTTATTTTTATCGAGTAAACTAGGAACTTTGTCAGTAAATGGATTTGGCTTCTTCCCAAAAAGTCAGCACAAGTTATGGCATGATGCAAACGTAAAAAATCCGAGGAGAGGAAAAATTGTTCACTCTTTGCAATCTGAATACTACACTGTTACCAAGATGTTATATGGCCAGTGGCTAAAAGAAAGAGGTATCTAAGCATTTTCTTCTAATATTATTTGATCCTCTTAGGCAAGAAAGTCAGTTCTTGAAATTAATCATCGATAGTTGCTTCCTTTATTAAGCAGCGAAAGCGAAGCTGAAGATGCTTTATGTGATTACCATTGACGTGTGTCTGTGTGTCTGTGATC
>JAHZNG010004157.1:0-34820 GCA_027744375.1 Orchesellides sinensis | reverse complement strand
ACTACTGATGAGATCCAATAAGATCGAAACAGCTGTATAGTATTACTAATGCTCAAAATCAAGGTATATTATGCTATGCTAATATTTTTAGTTTTGATCAGGCATTCTTTTAAATTGGTTTGGAGGTAGAAAGTCAGTATTAGTATTCAAAACCAATCTCGTAGATATCCCGTATTTAAAGTTTTTAAATCACTTTTTAAAGTAAAAGCGTTGACTGGAAGTTGGCAACGAGAGGGTGACGGGTAGTCTTTGGTTTTGCCCATCGTCCAGTTTTCACTGTTATGAAATCACACGACTCATATTTGTGTCACTGGTACCAAGCCTAAATATTATGTGTGAAAGCGAATTTGAGATGGTGAAAGTTAAACGTGATGTCGGTTACGCATAGTCCGATGGCAAATATATTAAATGCGGAGCTTCTTTAATGAATAATTTATTTAGCGATTTCATACTTTTAATATAATGACCTACATACTCACCAAAGTTTACCAAAGAACGATAAAGAAGATAAAAATAAAATGGCAATTTCTCGAAAATGTATTTTGTTGACATACTTTATTCCGTAGTAGACATAGCATAATAGCTGAAAGGACGAATCAGTCAGAGAAAATAACATGATAGAGCTTTCATTATATCAAAATCGAATATTGATTGCATAATTTATTTATTCTTTTCATTTTTATACGTACATACGTATGTATGTTATATGCACATAGTAAATATCCAATATCGCTAGTTTTGTAAGTATGTTGAAAGTTGTATAACGTCTATCCACTTACAGCTTATCGAAACTAATTTCTGATGTCTGCATTTCTTTTGCCACCTTCTACAACGTCAATATTGATATACATCAATCCATCATTTTATGAGTTCCAATATATTTTGATAGCCTCTCATCACAAAATTATTGATTAAAATGAGCTCTTCGCTCTTCTAGGTAAGCAGACGTTTAACAGCTCTTATAAAGTATGTACGTACATTTTAAAAGGTAGATGTGGAGAAAGGTAAAAATACAACAAAGTACTATACCTACCAACTCCTGACAACGTTATATATGAATGTAAAACTACCATGCGAGCATCGCTCAAGAAAGAGAAGTCCATATAATATAGATGTTAGTGGAGCGTTGTGAAGAAAGAGAAAGTATAAAGTAGGAACTAGATTCGATCCATCGTTTCCATCAACAAAATTACTTTACCTTTCCCGTTGTATTGATTAAACCAGGTGAACGCGTACAGGAAAGTAAAAGATGTTTTATACTACATAAAAGCGAGCGAGTTTTTGTACCTAAGTAAGGTAAATATGGTCATAATCACTCATTTGCTTAAAAAAGAAAGTTTTTAATGTGTTGACATTTGCAAATTACACAAATATAACACAACAGCAGCGACATATAAGCAGGTAATATGGCTAAAGGAAAAGGTAAGAAGAAGGTGTCGTCGAAGCAAAAGGAGAAAGAGGAAGCCGCAGCAAAAAAGCGACAAGAAGAAGAGGAACAAGCCGAAGAAGAAGATGATACCGAGTTTCAAAAGGCGTTGCTGGAAATCCGTGTAAAGGAATTGGAGCAATTGAAATTGGGGTATGTGTTGATTAAAACGTTGTTATTGAATGAAAGAATAAACAATACATAAATTACATATGTATGCAAATTTTAGCATGCAGAGAAAGTGTGAGTTTTTGGAGACACAGAATGAGTTGTACAAAACCCAATTGGAAGAAATGCGAGAGGAAAAGGATGACATTATTGCTCATTTGAAACGATGCTATTCCGAAGGGAAAACAACGGTAAAAGAATTGGAAGATCGATTATATGGAACTCAACAAGTATGGAATTCTTATATACCTTTGTAAATCTAAAATTGATTGGAGAATTCGCTTTCGTGTAGGTTCTATGCAAATTAGTTTCAGTATATTTCTTTAGAAAAATACCTACATATGAAGCTTTCCAATTAACTTGTCGATTATAAGCATTTTCGATTAAAAGATCATAATCGTGATGCAAACGTACATATGCTTTAATAGACAAGGGAAGACGAATCGAAAGACTTTCTTCAGCGCTTAGCACAAAAGGAGCGGGACATGAAGGAAATGGAGGAGCGGCTGGAAAAGACCATATTAGAATTGAGTATGTCGTAGTCATAATAATAAAAGATTTGCTCTACAAAAATGGAGAAGAGAAATGCAAATATAAACATAATCATTGTGTAATGCAAATATGTATGCTGTTCGCGTTTTAGTCTAATTGAATTATCACAAACAATATTATCGTGCTTTTACTACTTTTTAATATTTAGATTCTAAGCTGGCAACTCTTGAGGAGTTCCGTATACAACGAGAAAATTTGCTGAATGAAAAAGAAAAATTAAAGCAATCTTTGGTAGATGAAAGAATGTCTTTTCAAGAAGAGTTTAATAATCTTGAGAATAAGACAATCATGTACAAGGACAAACTAAGGAAAGAAGCTATTCAAATGTTGCTAAAAATGTCAAAGGATGTCCACAAAGCAGGAAAGCTCTGTCTAACGGGTACAGTCAAGTCTGCCATTAAATCAAATGTTAAGCTGCAACATGAGGTGAAACTTAAGTTCTAAGAAGAAATTAAGCAATGAAAGCATAAATATGCATGCTAGCTGCATAGCGTATGCAATTTATAATTTTATGTTTAGCTGGAGACGACCAGCGAAGATAACATTAGTCTTCGAAAGAAAGTTGATAAATTGGAGGATCAGCTTCGTGAGAAACGAATGACGGTTGAAGTGATCGAGGACGAGATTACTGCAGCCCACAGTAAATGTCTAGAGTACAAACAAATAGTCATGAAACTGATTGACAAGCAACTGGATATGGAAGCTGAATTGGAGACAATGAAAAAGTTTGAAGATGACCTCAAGGAACTAACAGAGGTTCACGGACAGTGTCGAACTGACGAAGAAGTCAGGATTTTCGTCGCACAAGAAATTGATAAGCTGCTAGAACGCCAAAGATTGAAAGAACTAGAAAAAGAAACGCTGAGCCCGGAGGAAGTTCACAAATTGGAAGTGGAAGTCTTAAAGTTGCGGGATATGGTTGTTAAACTAGCTGTAACTGCAAAAAATTTGTCGCAGGTATACATTATAATATGATATTTTTATATTACTGTTAAAGTTTCAATGCAAAATTAACTTTTGTCCTATGATAAACAGTCTGGAACCCGCGAAGAGCAAGACTTTCTCAAAGATGAACTGAAGATCTTGCTAAAACGAACGTACGCAATGGCACTGGAAATTGAAGATTTGCCACAACAAATAAAAGACTTGCTAACCATGAGATTTCCTGATGTCACTCCAGCCGTGGGAACAATTTCAATCGAATATAAAAAAGACAACAATGAGTAAATTACATATCGTAGATATTACTTAAAAGTAGTTAGAGTATGTAGGTAGGTAGTTTATTTGAGAAGATTCAAGTTTATAAATTCAAGAAAAAGTAGTCAAAAGAATTTTAGAGGATAAATAATTAGCATAATTGATGAACATTAAGAAAGATTGGTTAATAAATAACAAGAGGACTTTTGAGTAAAGATGATATACATAATTTGGATTTTGATAGTAAAAGTTGAGTTTGGATTTTGATAGTATAAGTTGAGAAATTCGGTTTTGAAGTAGAAAGTGTTCCTATGCATGTAAAGAAGATAAAAATACATACACCATCTCTTCCTGTTATACCTGTGTGTATTACGCAAGTATAGTTTGACTAGTTACAATTTTAAATATCCAGTCTATTATTGTATCTCTGAAATTCGATGAGCAAAAGATGAAGATTTTGTATGGCATTGATAGTTATATAGCGAAATATGAAATACTATTGACTGTATAAAATTTAAATGTTCATTTACGTTGCACACAAAAGACCCTCATGTCAAGTCACGATATATATACTTATAACTGTATAAAATTACATATAAGATTAATTAACAATTTTCTAAACAAGTGATTAAAACTGTTTAAGATAAATTCAAAAGTCCGGAATGCTAATTGCAAATATTCAACAGTTTATACCCATTATAAATATTGAAAGCCAAATATACCTTTATAACAAGTTATAACCATTATGATTAACAAACAATTAGAGTGAGCAGCGTTGGGTATTATTATATGCATTAAAGCAATGGTTTAATGTACCTATTATGTTACTTTATATGAAAAACCAACAAAGACCCACTTTCTCTCAAACGTTGCCCCAACACCAGACACTTCCTGCTTAAAAAGGGAAGGGAACTTTAGCATCAAAATCTCAATCTGATTTGGACGAACCAATGGCACAACCTTTTGTGCATAGGACCAAATATAATCCAAGCTAGCACCGAACGGGTGAACGTGGAGGAAAGTGGAAATAATCCCGAGAAGTCTTGCTTCATTCTCATTTATACTAACAGCTTGATCGCCACTACCGGACAATAGGTCCCTAGCATTCCTATTTCTATTACTACTTCCGTTATTTTCAGCTATACCAACTCCACCTGCAATTGCACCATTTATTACTGACGATGAAGAATGAATACTACTATTGGTATTGTTACTTTTGTTGCCGTGATTATGTTGATTGTTTTGAGCTGATTGTTGTTGATGATGATTGGTGCTGCTATTATTACCACTACTGCTATCACAAAATCCCTGAATGTCCTTTATATTGCCGTTGGACAGAGTTGAAGAAGCCATTTCTACATTACTACTACAAGTGCTACCACTATTCCCATTATTATTTTTACTACTGCTATTGTTGTGAGGCGGAGAAAGTCCATATGCGGGAGAGCTGCTAGAGACAGAAACAGGGCTGTGAAGAATATTATTCTGCTGACTACTTTGCTTTACTGCAGCAGAAGCTGGGTTTGGATAGCATCCAGCTGGAGACAGTGAGTCAGACGAGGAAGGACATGCTGTCACTACAGCACCACCAGAATTTGGCGTTGAAAAGCTGCTCTGAACATCCATGACTTGCTGCATAAAACACAAAAAACAAGTTGAAAGGATTACTACATCTCTGGTTCTGATCTTCGATGCTGCATCATCAAGCCATTTGTATTTGCATAAAGTAAATCGGTTCATTTCCTTTTTCCCTACCTGCTGCAGGCTCCTCAGTTGTTGATCTTTCATTTCCAATTCAGTTCGCAAATCGGCTTTGATTAAATCCACTTCATTCTTTGATGCCTCCAACTGGCATCGCAATGCATCGTTCTCTTCCTTTAATCGACAGAAAAAGCATGAAAAATCCCAATTCCCAAACTTTAGTCTTGATTCTTGATCAAAACGATATACATTGATGTATGAACAAACAAAGAACTATAAAGCTTTTAAGGATATGTACATATACGAGCATAATCGCCATAGACCTGTCGTATGGTATTCTTTTGTTAAAGTATTTACACAATACGTACAACTTACTTTTAACTGGTGAACCGTTTTCGCATCATCCGCAGCCAACCTCAATTTCTTCACCCGGGGTTCCCCATTTTCCTTGTTGCTCTGACCAGACTCGGATTCCAAATCAGAGAGCTCCATCTCCTCGTCCGCACGCTCATTCAACGCTTCCTCCAACAAAACATTTTTGATTTCCTTTGGGAAAGTATAAAGAACATGCACATTGTCACATTTTATTATACGATCGTTTTACCCTGAAGGATGGAGAACAGTTTACAGTCATGCATAAAATAAAACCTATGCTTGTGTGACTTTCTTTTATCTACAAATCAGTTGAAACGGAAACAGGCTTAAAAAGTATACGTACAAAGTACACAATATATCAACATATTATTAGTATGCGACTACTTCAACTCAAACTAAACCTTAATCACAAAGGGCCATATAACGTGTATTGACATCTTTCTGCTCAAACTGAGCTTAATTCAAACAGAAAAGACAGAGATGAGCATTCATACATGGGTTTAAAAGGGAACATAAAACAATCAAGCTTGATTTATACATCCAATTCTACGACTTTCACTCATGAACAATGCATACATCATACACGCATGAATAAGAAAGCCAAAAAGGAGAGAAAAAGTTTTTATGTATTATTCTTTCTTTTCTTATTCAACTCTATTATTATTATAGCTATTCATTCGAATATCAATGTAAAGACTTACTGCTGCCTGTTTCCTCCAGACTTCAATATTTTTTCTTTGAGCTTTACTAAAATGATCCCATACTTTCCTTTGACATGCTGCCGAGAACACTTTCTCAATCTGGGTGACTGCATCCAAAAAAATCAAATCATATGCAATGCAAATATACATACGATGGAAGATGACAAAAAAGAACCTTGGTTTGAATTAGTAAGTGAATGGGGTTTTATATAAAGTTCTTTTGAACGAATTCATTTCAATTCGAAATAAAAGGAAAAGCTGTGAAACCATTTCTTCCATTCCATATAAAATCCATTGTGAATTATAACCCCAGCTTTGCCATAAAAACTAATCGCTTTTTCCTGCGGTTCGCGTTCGCTGGAAACCGTTAAAATTTCTAAAGAAATAGTTCAGCTCATGATTCATTGACAAAAGGGAGAAAGTTTTTTAAGGATTGCTATAAATTTCTCATGGTCAACAATGAATTCTTTGCAGTGATACATTTATATCTTGATCTACACCCAAAACCAGAACTTTTCTCATGGTGCCCCTAAACGGAAATAGGGTTGTTGGTTCATTGGTTTTCAACTCTAAAGAATCAAGAGTTTTTATTTTATCTCTATTACGTAATAAACTTACATTGCATAAGAAGCCCAGTCATGCGTTGCCTCATGAGATCCTTTGCCCGTTGGAAATCATCCTCATACTGTGATTTCTCATTGAGAAGTCTTCGGATTTGTGAGTTGGTTGACTGAATCATGGAATAAAAATTGTTGGAATTCTTTTTCAAACACTCTCCCTTTTCCAACCATGCAAACAACGTCTGAATAGCTTTCATGAAGGAGTCATCTCCTAGAAAAGCATAAAATCCGTAGTACATTTACTATATATTCGTGATTAATTATGGGGTAAAAAACAAATCACGTAAGGAGATACGGTTCGGTAGAGAAAATGCTTATTAAAAACATATAGCATAATATCATATCTCTTTCTACTTTTACAAACACAGTTTATTTTTGGATGATTGACAAGAGCAAGTGTGTTATTTAGTGAGAAAAAGCCATAATGCTAAAAGCATCATTGCACTTTCATGAATCGAACACTTGTACAGATTTTCTTACAAATTACGACCGCATAGCATAATCATAATTCGTGGGGCTTCTCTGTCAAGCACTCCATCATTATTATTAGGTTAGATCTATAATTATATATATTAAAATTGTGCTTTACCTTTGATTCTTTCCGCTACATTAGCCGCCTCATGGTCTGAATAGTGTACAGTTGGCGGAGGGCTTGGAGGTCGAAGTCTATCCTGCTCCAATCTTTCCCTATGTCGCTGCTCCCTCTGCAACTGCCTCTGGCGACATTCCCATTCATACAAATCATCTCGAGCTTGAGCATAGTCCACGTGTAACCGGCCAATATTTGCCGAGTCGCTATTACTCCCTATCCTTATCCGGTAGCCTGACAAGTAGAGGGCGAGTTCAACATATTGCTCCAGCTCGAAACGAATGTGACAAAAATTCTTTTTACTCATCCGTATCGTCGTGATCTCTCCACAGGGCTCAAATATCTCACGCGCAATGTCTTCCGTAATGTTTTCCGGAAGACCTCCAACAAACACTGTGCGACAGCCTGGAGGTTTCTCCCGAGTTGTTGGTGGGGGTGCATTTGGATTAGGAGGAAATAGCGTGCAAGATTTGCAATGAATTATTTCTTTGGTTGGCTGCTGCTGCTGTTGAGATTGCTGCTGTTGTTGAGACTCTGCATTGTTGTTTTGTGAAGGAATGACTGAAGAAATTGTGGCTGCTTGCTGAACACTCCCTACCCCTACTGTATTTCCATTCTGAAGATGATTCATGATAGGGGGTGCATTTGCTGCCGCAGTAACTTGGTGATCGGCCATTGAAGGTCCTGTTGCCATTGGAACACCGTAAATCATTCCATTAGGCTCAGCAGTCATTGCTCCTGGTGGCAGACCCATGACAGGATATGCGATTCCGGCAGTCATCATCGGACCAGCTCCTCCTAGAGACGAGGACCAACTTAATTGGGCGTTACCTGCTCCCATTCCAGCAGCTACAGTACAGCTTACTGAAGAAGGCACCGGAATACCAGATGGAGAAGTTCGTGCTTGCATGAACGGATGTCCTCCACATTTATCTTTGTCATCTGAGGAATCCGGTGACATTGCCAGTTTCTTATGCTGTTGTGCTGGCTGTGGATGGTGATGTTGATTATGTGACGAAGTGGGTATTGGATGAGGAACTAATGCAGGAGCAGCTGCTGTCATTATTGGAACGCCAATCCCAGCTATGACTGGACCAGCTAATGGAAAATATTATGAATATATTTATGAATGTGCATACACTACGAATTTTTATTCGTTAAAAATACGTTTGGTAGAGAGAGTGCCGTCGAGACAAAAATTATCATATATTTTCAAATTAAATGAGAAAGCCACATCCATCCGACAAGCAAATTTATAGCTAATGGATGTTATCTTTCGTGTCTGAACATGACTTGAATTTTAAGACTCTGACACTTCACATGACACACAGGCATACGTTTTCTTCAGTGAGTATTATTTTAGCAAAATGAGTGAACATAAAAAATCCGTGTTTGCTCATGTCACTTTTTATGAGGGTGGAAAGAAGGGAGGAAAACAGATTTTGAGATGATTATACTATGATAATATAATATGATAGGTATAATGTGACAATTTCTTGTGTATTCATACATAAGTATTTACCTGCCGTGGGTGCAGCCACCATTCCAATGCATGGGTTCGGCAAAGGGCCAATGGCTACCCCTGCATGAGGATGGTGATGAGGATGATGATGCGGGTGATGTGGATGATGGGGATGATCTAAAAATAAGTTTAAAATATAATGCATTTTATATTTCCTCCGTGAAATATTAAGTCTTGTCGCTTTTAACATTATTTAGCATTCATATTAGTCAAATAAAACCCTTTTAGTAATAAAAAATGTAGGTATGTATTTTGTGACAAATGCATGGTTGGAAGACAAGTCGAAGAGGAAGGAGGAATGAGGTGATCAACTTTTTGCTATTTGGATTAATCTCGTGCTGAAACGAACTTGGACCTTATCCGAATTAAAAATCAAAGAGCCATCAGATGAACGGGTTTGTAAACATGAGTGTATCCATTGCTGATATGCGTGTGTTTTTATCCTGAAGGAATGAAGCGTGAATAGCAAAAGAAGTATCATATCATGTTGTATCTTCTTTCTTTTTAAAATCATACACGCATTACTTGTGAAATAGGATATGGCTATTAAATGCAAGATTCTTTTACCTAATGCAAAAAAAACTCATGTAGCTTTTTAAAACATGCACGTCATCATGTTCTTCAAGATATTTAGGTAACTAATGATAAAAAATAGTAGGCATATTATTATATTGCATATTACAGTGGGGTGTGTGCCATGATCCTATCATCTTCATGGTGTATTGCGTTCCAAAAGAAAATAAAAAGTTTTATCGAGATATCTTTTTGATGTTTTTTTTCTCTCTGATGTCTCTCTGGAATGAGCCCAATATTAACAGAGAAGCAGATGCTGAGAGAGGGCTTCGGTCGTGTCGCTTGCTTACAAATCATGATGAGATTGAGATCTTTCACCAGAAATCTAAATAACCAATATGTCTCAATGTAAAATAAGTGGCTCGTATGTATGAACTAATAAAACTGTGATCTTTATGTGATTTTTATAGTAAAAAGTGGTAATTTTCTTGCTTTTTAATAACATATTATAGCATCCATATCGTCTAACTTTTTAAAGAGGATGAAAACTCGGTTCTTTTGCGGCATAAAGTCAAGACGACTGCAGAGGAGTGAGAGAATATCCCATAAGCTCTGTTTTAAGAATGGAACTGTGGCACACCAGTAAATAAAATGCTAAATTACTCGTCTTCTCTTTTCTCTTCCTCCCTGATTTACGAGGAATGTGCAAGCATCATTAAAACGGAAGCATTAAAAACACAAAGATACATGACTGGTTCTCTAAACGCTACTAAAGACTTCATGTGTGTGAAATACTTAAAAGGCCTAAATTTCAGGAAAACTAGGGAAAGCTATGTACAAATTAAAACTCGTTTGTGGAGAAGTGTAACATAAAACTTGGTTACATGAAAGAGAGAGCGAAGAAAAATGCCTTCAGTCAAATCGTAAATTCAGCAAAAGTGGAAACAGCCGAGCCCCTTCTAACAACATTAGAAACGGAATAATAATGGGTTGTATTAAAAGAGGTTGGAATACCTCTAGAAATTGGTTTGTAAAAAATGTGAATGGCACAAGATCCGCTATATCAGTAGAATAACGAAAGATTTTGAACATAATGCATAAAAATAGCAGGCATAATTCCGTTGTATAGACAAAAGATTTTCCCTCGACCTTACACACATTTTTTACACAACTGCGTTTATATAGCAAACAAAAAAGACTCATCCGAGTAAAAAATTGCCTTGTCAAAACAAAATCCAACCAAGGCAGTTTGCCCGTTTACTTGAAATTTATGAAACTTGGAGTTCAATAAGTCAAACAAATGAATGGATTATTTGCATTAAATTTGAAGTTTTAAAGCATTGATGCGGTTCAGGTCAGAAAGGGGTATGGTGATTTAATAGGTTTTTAACCAGAAAATACATAACTGATCTCTATTGTGAGGAAAGAAGTACGCAATTTATAACATGAAGCGTAACTACATTTATTTGCGTTTCCGCTTTACCTTTCTTTTTGTGAATGAATCACTCTCAATATTAGATACATTTGCTTTAGTTTTTGGGTTCATTGGTTCAAGGTTATGTTAGGATCATATACTCTTTACCTAATACCTATATAATGTGGCTTCTCACGTCACCATGCCAAGCGTGCCATATATGCCAAAATTTTACAACTTACCAAAATTGACGTGAGATGGATTTTGTAAATAACGTTATTAAATGGCGTTTGGTAAACTCTTCTCTTACCAAGTTGGTAAGTAAACTTTTACATTTTGGCATGTATGGCACGCTTGGCATGGTGACGTGAGGAGCCACAATATGCATGCCATGAGTTACTGCAAAATTCTAAATATTCTTATACAATTTAAAAATGACTTACTCATTCCTGGAGATTTCTTCTTTAGAATTTAACCGCTGAGAACTTGTTCAAACAGATCAATGGAACTACTTCATTTCTATTAGCTTTTTATAATTCTTCCAATATAGTTCCTTCTTACTTCCAATTAACTTCTTTCAATTTTACAAAATACTTCTTAATTGGATAGATTAATGGTAGAATTCTTTTCAGCCCAATGAGACATTTTGGAGCACAAATAAAGATACTTCCAAATTATTTTACAATTCCAGCACGGGAACATTGACTTTTAATACACTCTGAACAATGGAATCCTTACATTTTATTCAGGGTATCCCGAAGGGCTGCTGGCATTAAGCACTCTACGCTGCATATGTACTTTTGTACTTACATTAACTTTCGCGAATATGAAATAAAATATAATGAGTTCTCACAGTTCTCACGTTGCACGGTCCCGTAGTAATACTTGATGTAAAGCACCACACTGACGAAGAAATTATGACTCTTTTTGCCTGTGTTTATCTCCTGATGCCGTCGTCGTTACTTTTACCGTGTGTTGTAGTACACGAAAGATGAAGGCTAGCAAGACAAAATCGAAGTTTGAGAGTGCTCAAGAGGCTCATTCCCATTCTTCACACAGCAAAAATGTCTCGTGTGTCTTGTATATATGTGTCTCTCGTTTTTACGTGTCATATCATCATAATATGAATGAATATGAATGTAACTTAGTTTTTTAGCAAAGAGCATGTTACTTTTCGAGCATCTTTAGTTGTATATGCCTTGCGGAGATTTCTTTTAGTAAACAGTTCAGTCAGAAGTATAGTAGCAGAGTAGCAGTTTTTTTTTTCTTGGAGTAGTTGTAAAATAGAGAATCTTTATGTAAATCTCATGTAAAACCAGCAGTGTGGCAAATGTTTTCAAAACTATCGTATAATACAAGCGGTAACGCTATATGGATAAAATATTAACGCCACATTGTATAACTGCTCAAAGCCAAAACAGAAAGAACCAAGATAAAAACAAATGAGACAGGATGAGCACCCAGATGCACTTAAGGAATGGCTTTTTCGTGACTAAAATTTAGGGTTTTGTGATGAAAGAGCTCCAATTTGAGACCTTCCGTGACAAGACCTCCGTCGTTGCATACATAATACAAAACCAAAGAAAATCCATGCTTGTGTATATTTCGAAAACTATGTTATGGTTTATATGTTGGGGGAAATGGGGTTTTTGTAAACTCAACAGGCTTACATACTCCGGTATATACTAGAATCCATATAATTTTGCGTTGTGTGGACTTTTGGAACAGAATAAACTCGGAACATATTATCTTCTGTCATTCTTTCCTCAACAACGCAGCGCAGTCACAGACGCATTCTACTCATTTCATTTGGCATGTCACTTCTTGATGTGTTGCAGAAGAAGAAGCATCTGCATCTGCAATGATGATGAGTGTGTGTAGTTGAGTTGTACACCTAAAGGACCAAAATCCGAAAAAGTAAACCAGCACCAGCAAATCTCTCTTTGCTTCTCACACATCAAATCACCGTCATCATCAGCATGTCTTCATTTGCCACACTGTGAACCGTCTTTGGGGAGGTGTTCATCTTCAGGAATTACCTAAAAATAGAGAAGATATACAGAAAACATGAGTGGAAGAGGGTTAAACATGGTTTTCATTTCACAGGATTCTGTTTTTAAAATACATAAGGAAAAACTTTCTACTTTAGTAGGTATGTAGGTATATATGGATGAGGATGAGCATTGTATGCAAATGGAGTGAGTCAGTTGCATCTTCCTGAATGAACAGTAATGAATGCTTGAAAGAAAAACCAGCCATGACGGAATCGTCATGTGTATAAATGTCGACTGATTGGAAATCCTTATTTATAAAGGATGTTCGCATAAAGATTGGGAAAAGCAATTGTAGAAAGCAATTTTATCTCGAGCCGAAAACAATTAAAGATTTTTGTCTTTAAGAGCATTTATACGACGAGTGATACATAAAAATCAGAATACTGTTCATGTAATAACTCTTTTGTTCGACATAAATGGTGACGAAGAGAAGAAAAATATTTTTTGCCAATTTGAAACACTGCAGCAGGCTGCAAAAACAAAGCGTCAGCTTTTTCGCTTCAGAGATATCAAAGGAGGATGAACACATAACAAAATCCAACACACCTTCTTTTCTGCCTCTGTAAACTCAAGTTCCGCTTCCGTTATGTTCGTTTTTGGCTGAGTGAAAGAGTTGAAAAGGGAAAAATGTGAGGTTTGTTTTTAATTTAAAGAGAGGAGTGAAACGAATGTTGCAATCGCAGCATTAGGCATATCAACGTGTGTAATTTCTTTTTTTTACTATTTGCGTATCATGACTGTATGGGTATCGGTAGATAAGAGTAAATAAAATAAATAAAAAGTATAGGAGATTCTTCAATTTATTACCTAGACTCAATCGTCAATTCACTTTAGACGAAACAGAAAAAATTTGTTTTACGAGGTTATTGTGAAAAATCCTGTGGGGATGCATCATCATCATTCCAAAAAATCTCAATTCTCATACGGTTTGGATGGAAATGTTCCATTTTGTTCCGTTCCTTGGTTAATTTCAGAAGATTATACAATGTGTAGATATTAAATTCGATGAGAGAGTAAGTCTTGCCCTTTTTCTTACATTCAATGATAATGTTATTGTATTGTGGATTATATGTTGTGTTTAGTGAAGTGTGATTGCATACATGTATAGTATTAGTGAGCCTTGGCATGAGCCAGAAAAAAAATTTTCTAACGAATAAAAAGTTGTATCTGTAGATAAACGAAATTTTTGTTCTGAAGTGAAAGAATCGAGTGAACGAAAGGAATTTAACTGATGGTGACTGTTCGACTGACTCGTTAAGTTTGTGTTTTCTCCTCGGAGGAATTCAGAAGGAACAACTTGGACATACATCTTTTAAGCAGAAACACATTTTGCAGAGAGATATATTGCAAAAATATATTGTCGATCAAAGAACAGAAGACGACCTGCGCTAAGTATATAAATTTGACTTGTCTTATAAACCAAAGTATCTGGTTTCAATGGGATTAAACAACCATGTTTTAAAACCACTCTCTGAAATTATTTGAAGGTTTGTTTTAAATTGTTGTAAACAAGACCTTATTGAGTTATTGACGTTCCTTTAAAACTATGCGGTTGAAGACAGAACCAAGTGGGAAATGTTGAGTCATTCCATTTTATGCAATATTGCAATATGTATGTATACCCAAGATGACCGCCTTCCCGGATTAAACGTATACATCCAATTTCCCATTTTTGGGTAAAAAAATACGCAAGGAAATCCTTACCCCGTCTAAATTAAATCTACAGTCGTGCCAGAAGTGAAACAAAAAACAGAATCCGAAAAGGATTAAATATCTGTCACGCCATCAGCACATGACACGCGCAGATATACACAATGTAGGAACTAAATCTGAAAAAGTCTAACACGAAATGGAGGAAGAAGAAAGTAAATTACCAGTAAGTTTAACTCAAGAAATCCAAGAAAAAGCCATATCTAAAGTTGTTCATTCCTCCGATGATATCACGACCGTCAACCGTGACAAACTACGACAGAATAGCGTCTGTACCACATACCTTCATACATGACACATTCTCGATAGCTACAGTAGTAGCACACATGCTGGATCCAAAAATCTGGAAAAATGGATAAAGGTATGGATGAATGGGGACAAATGTCGACTAAACTCTAGATGTCGACTGAGAAATATGATTTGGCATTTTTCAAAGATTGAATTGAGCTTAGAATTTTTTGTAATCTTTCTTATTGCACTTCGGTTGCTCACTTGCGCTTCACTGACTACACCAACTGGCATGGTATGAAAATTCTGAAAATGAAGCAGAAATTAAGTTTATAGTAAAGCTGTTAGAGGCAATCATAAATTATCATGTACAAAATGCATGACGTTGGTTACATGAATAAGAAAGATGGAAAGAATCCTTGTAAAATCTCGTAAAATATTAAGACTTCTTCTGAGACTCCTTTTCTGGCGACTTTTAACAAGATTTTGCTGAGTTTCTTTATATAAATTATACTTGCAACACATTGTACTGTCGTCATAAAAGATATTTTCAGGAATTTGCATAATCCTGTTACATGTAACTTATTATACTTTGAGCTATGTACCGAATCATATTTTGAGTATAATGTCAGGTTTAATCCAATAATACAGATTTCAGGTCTTCTGAGAATACGAATAGGCATTTAACTATCATGTGTATAACATGACCTGGACGGACATGAAATCTTTGGGAACTCAAAGGTTCTCGAAATGTTGAACATGAATGTTGTTACAAAGTGCTGAAAATCTTCATTTCATTGTTATCAGTGAACCCGACAAAATCTCTTTAAATTGCTTTGTCAGACAATTTAATGCAATGAAAACTCCTTGTCGTGCTAGTAATCCGCTCACGTATACACAAATGAAAATTATATATTATGATTTCTTTACAGATTTAAAGGATTTTCTCAGCTATTTCCACAAGGCGTAATACGGTCCAAGATATGAGCCCGTTTGAAGGATACATTTTGATCCAGCAAGGTTCCGAGCCCCGTTTAGACTCTGCCTTAAAATCTCTCTGTCTAAATCCCAACAGCAGATTCAAAAAGGAAACTCTACTTTCCACCGCAATCAAAAAAACTGCTCCAAATCTCCTCCGGCTTTTACTCCATCACGGGGCTGATCCTAACCTGGTGAGTTATGAGAATGGAAGGTATGAGCCTGCAATCATCACGGCTGTCCGCTACAAATCCTTGACATGTGTACAAATTTTGTTGGCCTATGGAGCCCAACCGGACAAGAGAAATTTTTATGGGTAATGTAAACGTATGATATTATGATTATGATGAGAACTACATGGATATAAAATATGACTACCCCATATAGACATGTCCATCCACGCATAAAAACAGATTCTTTACATGTCAAAAGTTGTAAAATGGAAAAGAATTTCCTCGCCCTTTTTTTCTAATGACCTTTTCTTCTCCGCAGGACGGACGCCATTTTCCAAGCTGTACACGAAAACACATATGATATTTTAGACTTTCTTCTTGTGGAACGTACGCATTGCCACCATCCCCATCGTCAGCAAAACGTGCAACCCATTCCCCTTTCATCCCGTAACCCTTTTGGTATTCAAAGGGCGAACAAGACTACAACTGGAGAAACTGAGGAAGGAGCATTAAAATTAAAAATATCAGAGCAGTCTTTCCATAATAAAAGCCATGAAGATGACGATCATGTGCTTTGCCCTTTCTACTACGCTCTTAACCATGCCATCTCCTACCCATGCAAAAGGAAATCACTTGTACGACTTCTCCAATCCTATTACAAATGCAAATGTCTTGAAGAAATTGCAAGCTGTAGTAATAGTAGCAAACCTAACACAGCAGGAACACCACCATCTGCAACATTTCCTTTCCATCATGATCATGACGCCCAAAACCAAGGAAATCAAGTGCAAATGGGAGGACGGGAGCATGAGAAAGCAGAAGAAATAAGAAAATGTTTAATGCTGGTCTCAACACTGGCGACACATGAAAAATCTGTTGTTCTCCTTGAAGAGAAACATAATAATAGAAAGACTTCTCCTCCTGGTGATCATGATGCCGTAAATTCTGATAATAATGGGGAAGATATTAAGTTGCGAGTACAAAAGGAGCTTAGCTATTATCCCTATAAGATATTCAAGATACAAGGAAAATGTCATACTATAAAAGAAAATGAGTCATCAGCAGCCCCATCATCAAGTTACGTTGTTCTCACGGGACCTTTGAAACTCTCTTGTATAACAAGGGAAGTGATCCGCGATCAAATTATGTTGTGTGCCTCTTATGCCAGTTCCAGGTCTTTTGGAACGGATGAAGGAAGTAGTAGGAAGGTGTTGGCTGCAAGAAGTTTTCGGAAAAGTTTGGACTCCTTAACGATCCCGTTGTCCTTGAAGGATTTTATCATGTACAAAAATATAAATGAGTTAGGACAGAGTGGTATTCATTTAATGAAGAAGGATCTCCAGCTTAGTTTAAACTACTTTGGTATTTATATTTTTTAACTGGATTTTATATGCGTTTTTATATACTAACATAATTATGCTAAAATGTTATAATATATTGTTATGCAAGCTCAGCTAACTTTTTCAGTCAAATGCAGCTTTAAATAAAAAGAAGTTCTCTCCAATACACTTTCTCTGCAGCTTATATTACTCTAAAACTCAACAGGGAAAGACTAAAATTTTTAGACATTTTCTACTTCGTACATAAAATCTTATCTTCATAGCTCTTTCCCAAAGAGCAACATTTTCAATTCTAAACTTTTTGGCTTCGACGTTAACTAATCCACTCCAACGAAGACCTGTTTTCTGCAACATCTACTCCACTCCAATCCTTCTTCAGTAAAAAACGGGGACACATGTACTTGCCTGTCTTGTAACTTTCGCATTAGGGAAAATGAAAAAGTTCACATGTAATTCTTTCACACTACAAGTGTCAAAAGGGTTGCATAAGTGCAGACATACTTACAACATAAACATACCTACTAAATTGCTATAAAAAAGACACGGAAATAAGAAAGCCAGTAAAAAGGAGATGTCATTTAGGTAATAGCTCAGCAGAAAACTTTTCATATTTAAAAGAGCAATGAAATCCCATGACAAACCAATTTTTTACAAAGAAAGAACGACACAAGACAGCTTTTGCTCCACTAAAACTTTCCCTGTTAACGAGCAAATGACAAAAAGGATGATGATGATTGTGTGAAAGAGACCAGATAGATGAAAGATTTTAGATTTCGATTAAAATGTCAAAAGCCTGCTCCCCAAATCGTGTTGTAAGTTGTAAAAAACTTTCCTGTCTCCCTTTATCCATTCCATGATGCTTAATGTGTTCTCCTACAGAAAAGCTTTCCCTTTACGTGACCTTTTCGCATTCCCTCTCTGAACTCAATCATGTATTATTCACACGGCTTAACCGCTTACAGCCTGTTGAAATTCCCTAACAAATGGAATGGGAATTGCAAAGTGGAGTGGAGGATATTGGCATAATAAACAGCTTTCACTTCTACACGTAATTAATTTGCCCATTTTTATTGCATGTCTATCAAGTTTGATTAATGAGGGGTGAAATGATAAATAGCGGAGCATAGCATGACACTATTCATGATGGAATACACCTTATCCAATCGTTTCCCCCAACCAAACGCCAAGATAAACGATAATTTCCGTTACGTTTATATGCAACAAACCGTTAACTACCCTAATAACTACCAATACATAAAATTTATGGACATCACAAATAAAAATTGTCCAGCCATCCTTCTCCAGCCAATTGCTGGGAGACAGATAAAAAATATTGCAATGGTAAAAGCAGTTCCTTTTTTGGCTTATTTCATACCCTTTACAAAGCTTATAGATTCCAGCATTACATAATATTATGCCCATATATATTATCCATACTTAAATACATTCATATTCATAAAGCCTGCAGTCCCACTTCTTCTTCTTGGTACATTTTCTCAAGCAAAAGCAAAGTACCGCAGGCAATTAAGCGAGGAGACTCAATACCCAGCGTCCTATGTCCAGACTCCAGACTACAACGCTAACTAGGTACATAAGTACAATTCTCCAGAGGAAAAGGTAAGCCTATTACCGTTACAAACAAAAACGGTAAAAACACTTACTTAAATAATAAACGTCCTAATGTAAAGTACTTAAAATGCGGAATGCAGTAATGCAGACTAACACTGAGTCTGTATAATAAATGGACTTAATGATATGCATCACGACATGGAATGTCCTTTACTGAGAATTATATGCATACGTGCCTAAATGCACCTTAAAAAAGATTCCAGCCGAGGTTCATGCATGGTGTGTGGATGCTATTTAAATGTATGTGCAACGTACATAGACAATGCCCATGTTTGTAAATACACTGATATACATGTATGTATGAATGTATGTATGCATTCTATGCTTAATTGTATAAGGCGTGTGGAGCAGATAGGAGTAACGGAAGCAGATAGGCAAATGGGCTTATTACACGTCATTAATGTTTACATTTGATCGCTCCGCTTCACTTGAACATTTGGAAGATGTGAATGGAATTTTTTAGAATATTCATATTTTAACATCTGCTGTGTTGGTGGAAATGTCATTCAGAAGAACAGAAGTGTCTTGTTAAATTTATAAAGATAGTTTATAGTTAATTTTGTATTAAAGTGGGAATTAATATTTAAGGGATAGCTGTAGCTTCCAGCAGACGGAAACATTAAAGGTAAGTTAACATTTTAGTTAGAATATGAAAGGTTGCTATAAATCCTACCTTATTTGGCGTGTTTTTGACCGGTTGGAAGGGTAATCCATTTGGGGCAACGTCCTTGAAGTGTTTTTTCAAGCACTGCACCAAAAACCCCACTATAAAATATATGATTTTGACATGCCGTCCAGGGAAGTTAGTTTTTTGGTAAATAATATTAATGTTGTTTTTGTACTTGGTATGTTTACTTGCAGAAGAAGAAGTTAGCAGTGGATGTGTGGACAGTGCTGGCTGCAGTAAAACTGGTGGTGATCTACCCAGTGTCAGTTGGTGTGTATCCTATCGCTTTCACGGGAGATATTCAGCAAAAGAGAGAGAAAGTGGTACCAGGAAAAAAATAGCGAAGAAATTTATTCAGCATCGTCAGCGTAGTTTATAGTAAGTATAATATAGCAACACACCAACTTCTTTACGTAAGTGTCCCTTGAACAGGATAGGATTACATGGGAAGGAAAGAAGAAGAGAGCTTTAAGAAAACTTTCACTGGAGCTCCCCTTCTTGTCCAGTCTACTCTCTAAGTCAACATTAGAAAAGCTCCTGAAGCTTGAGTTTGTTATTTTGGTGTATGGGACTGAGAAGAGTATAAGAATATTGTAATAAGACACACGCGAGGAGAGAGGAGGAATTTTTTGTATAATGCTGTCAAATGCAAAAGTTAAACTAACGTTTTACTCCTTCTCTTGCTTTCTTTCAGGGTTCTGGCGTTTCTCACTGGAGAAGCTAAACCAAACCAAATAGAAACCTGGAAAAAGCTTTTCTTTTGGAGGGTAAAAGCATCAGAACAAAAACCGAGCTGTGTTGTGTTTGGTGAAGAAGAGAAGAGAGAAAAGTATTTTGTCGTCGACACTACGGCTAGATAATAAAGGACTTTCTATTGCTGTCTGCAGCTGCTCTGTTACATATATACACAACAAGGACATACCACGCTAGAGTTGGAACAGAGGACGAGGGACAAGGAGAAAGCAAGCCTGTTTTACTGTATAGTATATATTTAGGTATGTCTGTGTACTTTCTCTTGCTCCTTCCATACATTATTGATCGAATGTGATGGGAGCGAGAAAGTGAATATCATCTGCGTGTTGTATCCTCCCAGTGTGCTTTCTCTGGTGCACTCTTTCCTTCCATATTTTTGTGATGTGGTGTTTTTCATTTCCCGTCCCATCGTACCAGTGTAGAATACAAAAAAGAAATTTTTTGGTTGAGGAAAGGTGATAAAATAGGAATAATACCATATCGCACTTTTTCATTTTACTTTTCCCTGTTTTTATTATACCTTGCTCTTGTAAAACCTTTGGGCAAACAACATAGGACATTATACACACCTAACTCATCTTTTTGTTCCTGCGGTGAGTGAAAGCAGATAGTTGTTTTAAGCACCTGCAGCGCAACTTTGTATTTTGTTTGCGAAAAATTTGGTTTTCTTTTACCTTGAGTGTGTACAGAAGAAAAGGATCCAATGTCCTGTTTCGATATTATTGTGTATAGTTGTGGTTCGATCAATTTTTTTGTTTTGTGAAAGATGATGGAAAAGCAAAATAGTTCAATTTTTATAACGGAAAATGTGCACAGTACCAAAGTGGAGAGTGGAGATAAATATTGACGTGGAATTGTAGAGAAAGACGGATGATAACTGTGAATGTCAAAAATGATGTTGGACTAGGACTCAAATATTGAGCTATCGTCCTTTCCGATAATATTGTATGTGATGTACCTGTAACTTGGCGTTTGCAATTTTTCGGTGCTAATGTTTAAAAGCGTGTTATCGAAAGTTTGTCATTTCCACAAACCCTTATTTCGCTCTTATGCTTTTATTCCATCACATCTTTTGTTGACAGCAGCTCCTCCCCCACCGCCACCACCACCTAGACAGCCATCGAAGCAGACTTTTATTGGAAAGAAGAAAGCAAGAAGAAAAATGGTTTCAAGGGATAATACTTTGCTTCTTTTTGATGTTGATGGGACGTTGACGCCCTCTCGTCAGGTGAGATACGCGAAAATATAATTCTAAGATATATACGTTCTTGTTTAGCTCTCTCTTACATCTTTTTCTTTTAATTAGGTAATTAAACCAGAACTGTACACGTTTTTGGTTGAAGAAGTTAAGTCTAAGTTCAAAATAGGAGTTGTTGGTGGATCCGATCTTGATAAAATCTGTGAGCAACTGGGAGGTGGAAAACGAGGTAATCTTTGCATGCAATAAAGCTACAAGCTAAATAAATCAGTCTTTTACCTGGCTAATGTTAATCTTGATCGTTTTGTTCATATTTATAGTGATATCTGATTTTGACTATGTATTTGCTGAAAACGGCTTGGTTGCTTACGAGAAGGGACAACTAATTGCAACTCAGTCCATCCAAAAATACATTGGAGAAGACAACTTGCAGCGTTTTATTAACTATGCTCTCGTATACCTTTCTAAGCTTACTCTCCCACGTAAACGAGGGACCTTTGTCGAGTTCCGTAATGGCATGCTAAATATTTGTCCAGTTGGGCGCTCTTGCTCACAAGAAGAAAGAATAGAATTCTACGAATACGACAAGGTATATGAAAAATGGATAGCCCAGTTGTTGTACGACCAAGCAAACAAACATAATTTATTTTACTACTGATTTTAACGAAAGGAAATTTTAATACAGGTCCATAAAATCCGTGAGGCAATGGTAGAAGACTTTAGACGGGAATTCGACAATCTAGGATTGAGCTTTTCGATTGGAGGGCAAATCAGTATTGACGTATTTCCTAAAGGATGGGATAAAACTTACTGCCTGAAGTATTTAGAGTCAGTCCCTACAATTCATTTCTTTGGAGATAAAACCAGTCCGGGTGGAAATGACTACGAAATTTTTTACGACAGTCGAACCAAAGGTCATACTGTAACTAGCCCTGAGAACACAGAAAAAGAAGTTCGTGAAATGCTAAAGCAAGTGCCATAACGCAACTCCGCTACTTTTGTCTGTACTTATGTAAAAATGTGCATTACTGATTTCAGTATATGAAAAGAATTGGGGTATTAAAATCAGCACAAGACTGTGATTTCATGATATAAAGCAATTGATTCTGTAGAGGATAAAAGTCTTTTATAGCTAGGCTAATCGAACACGGTAGTAAAAAAGAGTATGCATTAATCGGCGAACTCCTTCACTGCAGCATATTATTATCGACTGTTCCAGGGCGGCCATGATCGCTATCCAGTATGTTACAATATGCGCTAGTTCCGGTTGTATGTCATGATAAAAAAGTCGAACGATTCTCACCTATTTTATTCCTCTGGCCTAATACGTTACCGCATGGAGCTCCTCAGTGTGGCACCCTATTATTATGTCGGTCTAGCATGCATACACAATGAAATCATGATTTCATCCGGTCGTTTTCACACAAACCTAAATCCAGTCGGGACTTATAGCCCAGTTCAACTTTGCAATACAGGAAGTTACCATAGAAAGAAGGGTTTCGGCTTCGGTATTGTTTATTACGTTGATATCCTGCGCGAGGAAGAAGATATCAGAACTTGGAACACGTCGTAAATAACTTGTTTGAAGACTGGACAGGAAGTTATTCAGTTGCCTCAAAATATCTTCACACTTATTCACCGATTAGATATTCGAGGCGCCACACCAACGTATGAGATAAAATTCTCTGCCCTCTGCTCTGCAGCGTATGTTAAATTTTTATACATTTCATACCGTTGCGCTATTGTAAAGACAGAAGTTTCTGGATAATCTAATCGAATCTAATTTCCCAAATTAGTGAAAAATCATTTACCTTCTCAAGTTTTTCATTTAGTTAGAATCATGTCAGCTACATCGCAGTTAACGCCATGGCAGGTGATGCGCGCCTTTGACGAGCAGTATCAGAAATTTGAAGATACCTCAAAACTGCGAGAGATAAATGTAATTCCATCACAAATACCATGCACGCATGCATTTCTTTCAAAACTCTCCTTTAGAGATATGAATTAACGGTATATTTATAACTAACAAAATTTCTCTTTTCTATCTTATACAAAGAAACCAAAAGCCGAACCTGGAGTCATAATAGCAGAGCCACTATGTCCAGTAAATCCCTTTTTGACTTACTACAACAATGGCAAATTAAATCGGTGTTGCAAGACACGCTACGATTATAATTACTTCTATTGTGAAGGATACGACCAGGAGCGTCACAGGGAGGACCGGAAACATCCATTTTTCTACATGAATATTGATTTAGAGGTGCTTATCTTAATCTTGAGCATTTTATTCCACATAATATTGTTCAATAAAATTATTTATACGTGTGAAAACAGGAGGAATACCCTTGCCGCACTGTACCTTTGTGCACCAACTCAAACTACGGTCACCGACCCCCTTATGACACTTTGGGAAGAATTCCACGTAAAAGCGCAATCAAAGAGTTCAGACGCAACAACGGAGCAGCGTACTGTATAAACACAAATGCGAATGGGTTTGCATATAACACAGTGAGCTACCAGCCTTCCAAACCATTTCAATGGAATGCTCAATACGGTTATACATACGCCCCTCCAAAAAATTAATGATGAAACTGGACGCAAATCGACCTGTATGTACTACCTGCTTTAATTCGTTTATGTCCACTTTAACAAATTATTTGCAAAAACCTATGTAGCTACAACCTGATTGTTTTACGCAACTGAAATAAAGCTTAAAATTGTAAGAGCTCTGCTCGTTATTAAGAATGTTTAAAATTCAAAAAATTTCAGACTTCAAATTTTAGTAATGCACAAGTTACTTTAAAGCATATTTCTGATGACTTTAAATTTAAATTGAAAATTAAAAGTCGTATTAATTAATTTAAGTCGTAAAACAAACTGATTTAAAAACCAATTTACATGCTAATACACAGGATCCTACGGATATACTAATGTTAAATTTACAAGTATATGAGCTGGTAAACATCCCCAGCTATCTTAAAAATAAACTAAGGAAGTGAGTCTATGGCTTCAATCAGAAGAGTCCTTGTGATTTTTGTGTAATGTACTGAGAAATACATATTCTCATTGATTCTGGCAGACTTGCTGCTTCAAGTTCTGGATCTGAAACCTCCACGCATAGATAATCATTGGTGAACGGAATAAGTTGGTACTCTAAAATACAATCGATTATCCATTGGAAGGTCACGGTAATCCATTGATTGGTGGTAAGCCAATCTGAAATTTAAAAAACGCAAGAATAGGAAAATAGGGCAGTTAATATCTTGAATATCCGAAGCGTCTAAAATAATTTCAATTTCATTGCTTACCATAGTACTCCGTAGTATTTCCATTAGTATCACCGATGATTATTAAACCTCCTTTCACATTATGTGGAGATTGGACAACTTCAGCCCCAAGGGTTTTCATGAGCAGCTATAGTTTGATGTAAACAAAAAAGACATAAATATATCTTACATAACATACTATTTTAGACCCCATCATTGCGTTGATGACAATATGTATATAGCAAGTGAAAACGTACCAGTACTTCTTCCAATTTAAATCCCATATTTTCAAAGTGATCTGTTGCAAAGTAAAATTTAAAATTGTCAAATAAGTTCGTTTTCGATTCTCTAGACCGTTTCACACCGGAGTCACAGGTTTTGAAGTTCGAAGTTTCAAACTTTGCCTAAAAGCATAGAAAACAATGGTTATTTTATTGTTATTGTGAGTTGTAATTTAATTGAAGATTAATATTAATATTTAATAATAATTAAATCCAAAAGTTAATAACTTACCTCAGAAACTACAGTACCAGCTTTAACGCATTCCTCAACCCAGTCATAAATGACAACCCATTTTCGATTAGCTATCGCAAGCAAGTACTTCAACGTCTGAGGAACTCGTCCCTTACAAAGATTGATCACTAGATGCGTAGTATCATGTGTGTAATCTTTTGTTATCGACCCATCACACATGTCACTGAGCTGCTGCAATTTTGCCATTTGAGCCTTATTAAGTCTTGTGGGACAAAACACGTATTTCTTTTTCTGTAATGGATCAACTACAGCCTGCTGTTTAACTGTCTTTCCTTCGGGAATAGTTTCTTTTCTTGAGGTCTTCGGTGACATGATGCCATCATCCATTTCAAAATCTTCGTCCATCCAGTCATACGGACCATCTTCAGTTTGATGTTTTTCTGTGATAACTTTACTTTTCCCAGGGCTTTTACTAGGATGTCTACCTCTTCCTTTGGGTCTAGCAGGAGATTTCTTGGGCATTACATAATCGTAATCCCTCAACGCTGCCACGTTTTCCTTCTCGCCAGGTGATACGGGAAAGTTTGCTGTAGTTTTTTCAATACTGGCTCCGGAATCTTCAACTAGATCAGATTTGGATTCATCTCCACTGTTATTTCCTTCATTCACCTCTAAAAACAGCAAATCACTATCTCTGGGACGCTGGAATTCATCATCAGAATCGGGTAGAGGCATAGGATCAATAACTTTCTTAACTTCAGCTTTAGATTTTTTACTTTCTTTCTTCGTTCCAGGCTGACTTATCATTCTGAGAGGTGGCTGTGGCTGCTTAAAAGGGGATTCTTCTTTTTTTTGTGGTTTATTTACCGTTGCAGCTTTCCTTCCCAGTCGTGTGTTAGTCAATGGTATAATTGCTTCTTCTGAAATAGTACAAAAAACTTCGTCCGAGCTGGTTATCTTTTCCCCAGATCCAAACAATTCAACTGATCCCTCCTTTTCGAAACCGTCATTGTTGCCATCCTTCGTTGTTTGCGGTTCCGGAGTAGAAGAAACTATCGGTTCAGAAGAATCTTTACTGGCTAGACTACTGGCAGCAGAATCATTTTTAGCCTTCTTTCTCGGCACATAGCTTGGGATACTTGGAAAAGCAGGAACTGCTGACACTGATTCCTGTTCTGCCTTTTGTGTTCCCGTTTTCATGGATAGGTCAATTGGCTTGACGAACCTAATGGCTTGACGGCACACATACTTGGTCAACGACTTAGTTGGTAATGATAAGTCAAGAGGTCCGTTCATCGTAGAAGTGACGATGGGGTTATCAGAATTATTTTCTGTGATGGGGTCACCGTTTTGTTCAATGGTGCAAAACTGATTGCTTTTCCTTTCACTGCTAATTTTTCCGACTTCTTCCTTACCAAAACCCTCTTCTTTTTTACTGTTGTTCTGTTTTATTTCCTCCTCCTCCCTGCTACAGCTATTTACATCTGAAGTTTCTTTTCCGCTCTCAACCCTACGCGCACTTAATTTTTCAACCTCTTTCTCCTGCAAGCTACCAAGATTTTCAACCTCCTGCTGCTTTTTCTGGCTATCCTTCTTTTCAGTTCCAGCACTTTCCTTGGTCCTCTTCTCAGCCTGGTTTTCTTTCTCCTCTTGATTCAACTTTTCTTCTTCCTCCCCTCTCTTCCCCCTTTTACCCTTCTGTTGGCTCGTCTTCTTGCTTGTTGTCTGTTCCTTCTCTTTCCCACTCTTCCTACTTTCTTCCTTATCACTTCCGTCACTCACCAGGTCAATCGTCTGTTCCGGCTGAATACTACTACTACTCTTCCGCTTCCTCCTAGCAGACCCCGGCAACGGTGTTAAATGCTTCCTCTGCTCTTTCAGCGCTCTCTCCTTAGCATTATTATACTTCTGAAGCTCCTCCGCAAACACGTCATTCAATCTGCCAAAAATATCCCTCAGATCCTTAATGTCATGCCTTTCCACCAACGCTCTACTAACAATCTTCGCCTTACACAGGGGACACGCTGGCTGATTACTCGACCTTCGGATTTCATTTAAACAGTCTTCACAAAACACATGGCCGCACTGTGTCTGAATAGGCTTGTCAATGCTGTTACAGCTGTTCAAAGAAAATTTCAACAAAACCAATAATCACCAACACAAATTAATCACAAATACTCATTAAATCATTTTAAAAATAATTAACTAATCAAAATATTTAATCACACACAACTTACCATATCGGACAATCAAAATACTGCTTTAGTCGCACAAGAGCTTTGTCAATCGGAACTGGCGAGGATTTCATTTTTCCAGCGTCACTTTTTCAAAAGAGACGCGTATAATTTGAAATTTGCTGCTGATTCACTATTTTTTAATGCATCTTTCACCCTTCCTTCATCCTTGAAAACTTACAACTTTCCCAGAAGGCTGTCAGAAAGACAATGAAATGTTTTTTCAGCAGACCTCCTTTTTCCCTGCCTCCCTACAAAAATCAAAACACAAATTATTGTTTACATTCTCACTTCACCCCAGCTAAATACACTCTCTGACTATGATTCTGTTTTCAAGTGGGAGAGACAAAGAGTCATAGAGCAAATGATTGAACCCGCGAATTTCGGGAGAAGGTGTTATTTCGTTTGAAATAACAACGCCGACCTACTCTCTTGTTCAGATGAATCTGCTGAGGTGAAGTGAAGGTGAAAATACGTTTTTTAATCAGATTTATTTAGAAAACCACCAGAGCGAGCATTCACAACAACGCCCGAATTTAATTTTTAGTGAATAATTTAATTAATTAATTTATAATTTAGATAGGTGTTAGTTTAGACAAATAAGTAGATTACGGCTGAAGTTAGCATAAATATTTTCAAAATTATCAAGACAAATTAATTAACTTTTCCCGTATGTTGGTATGTGGTTTTAATTTATAGTATGTGATTGAAATTTTATTTTGGAGTGAACTTACTTAAAATTCTCAGACAAATTCATTTTTGTTAAAGATTCAATTTGTGATTATTTGATAGCTTGTGGATTGTGTGAGTTGTGTAGTGAAATTTAACAGCTGTTGATAAAGAAGGTGATTTGGAAGAAGTAAACAGAGAAGACGGAAGCAAGATGTCTGGGAAGGATAAGGATAAGGATTCGCGGAAGAGGAAGGAGCCTGATGTACTTACAACCCGTACGGGGGGTGCGTATATTCCCCCCGCAAAACTCCGTATGATGCAGAAGGATATCCAGGATAAGTCCAGTGCGGAATATCAGCGTTTGGCTTGGGAGCAGTTGAAAAAGTCGATAAATGGGTTGATTAACAAGGTTAACACTTCTAATGTGACGGTAAGTATATTTATGGTTTACATATAAGATTTTTTCGTTTTGTATTAGTGTGGATGAATAAAATGTACTGAATGATGTATTTTTGTTTGCAGACCATTGTTTAAGTAAGTTATCAAGTAAATTTTTGCAAGTAATGTAATAGGAGTGAAAATGGATTTTGATTTTAATTAATTTGTATTCCATCTATCTCAATTATTTAATTAATTAGCTGATTGATGTTGTTTTGTTCTATAGATGTTTTTAAAGTGGACGAAGAATACGTTGCAAATGAAGATAAGTACGCCACTCTCCGAAAGGAAATCTTGGATGATTCTGGAGACGAAGAGAGTGGTGCAGAGGGAGAGGATGAAGGTGAAGACGAAGAAGAAGATGAGGAAGAAGAAGGAAAGGAGACTATAATAGACAAAACAGAGACAAACTTGGTATGTGCATATTTTTTGCTTTTTTGCATATTTCACTTAATTTAATTGATTTTTCGATTGTATTGCTCATGTTTTCTACTTTTGTTTTACAGCTTGCGTTAAGAAGGACGATATATTTGACAATTCAATCTTCCCTAGATTATGAGGAGTGTTGTCATAAGCTTTTGAAGATGAATATGAAAGAAGGACAAGAGGTTGAGCTATGCCACATGATTTTGGATTGTTGTGCGCAGCAGCGTACATACGAAAAATTCTTTGGACTTTTGGCCCAACGCTTCTGCACCATCAATAGGAAGTATGTTGAACCATTTCAGCAAATTTTTAAGGATACATACGATACAGGTACAAAAAAATTACGTTACAGTAGTTGTAGCTACCTATGTTGCAGAATATATTGTAAACTAAGTAATTATTTTACAGTTCACCGACTCGACACCAACAAGCTAAGAAATGTGGCTAAGTTTTTTGCTCATCTTTTGTTTACTGACTCGATTGGTTGGTTAGTATTTGGCCATATACATTTGACAGAAGAAGAGACAACCAGTTCCAGCCGTATTTTTATCAAAATTTTGATGCAGGAACTTTCTGAGTACATGGGATTACAAAAACTGAATCAACGTTTGCAAGATCCAACACTGGCGCCATTTTTTGAAGGACTGTTTCCTCGGGACCATCCTAAAAACACAAGGTATACCTACTATGCTTTAATGAAATACCTGGATCGCTTAGAAGAGTTAGACAAAATGCGTAGCAGGATACAAGAGAACGTATGCGGCTTGTAACTTTTTAATAGTTTGGCTTAGCTTTCCTGTGGTAGTTATTAATCTGATATCGGATTGTTTTCAGGCTTAATAGAAGAAAGAAAACCATTATATTTCTGTAAATACAATGTAATTGCTTTCAACTTATTTGTGAAGAGTCAAAAATGCATTTAGATTTGTACAAAGTACAATATAATATTTGCGAAAACCACAGAGTTCTGAGTTTTATGTAGACATGTTGATATTATTTATCATTTATTAGTATCTTACATTTATTTCAACCTTTTTAACGATTCGATTGTTCATATTGTTTCTCAATTATTATTTCATTATTAATGTTAGATATATGCAATGCTTATATAGTTTAAAATAAATATACTCAATTCGGATGTAAAAATAATTTCTTTTTTCTAAAGGTTTTCAATCAATTTCTTCACCTCAATTGGTCTGGGTGGCCTAACGTAAGTACATATATTAAACTTATCTTATTTATAAAAGTTTTACTTTTTCAACAAATGCATTCAGTAAATGTATAATATTTTTGAAATGTATAAATGAAATGTAGCGACGAGTTGCGAGAGTTCTTGAAAAAGCAGCCAAAACCCACTGCGGTTATAGCACCACAAAGAACAGAGTCGCCTGAACAAGACTTGTCTGGGTCAAGCTCTTCATCATCTTCATCTGATTCATCTTCATCCAGCTCTTCGGTATGTTAATATTGTACGCTACATTAATATGGACTCAAATTTTGTGAACAGCGTATTATCAAATTAATAGTAAATCAATAAAGTATATAGATAATATAACAAAGGCAATGACGCTGGGCCATTCAGGGTCAATCTCTTTTAAGTTTAAGTTTCTGTTAAAATACCATTACTCTCTTCGTGCCGTAATTTTCATGGCAGATAATAACATGTAACTATTAATAACTACTTTTCAGGGTTCCAGTTCATCATCATCCTCATCAGGTTCTTCATCTGATTCGTCATCTTCGTCTTCAGACTCTTCTTCGGATTCCGATTCTAGTTCGTCTTCCGTATCTGATTCGGACGAGGATAAGAAGAAAAAGAAGAAGAAAAAAGCTTCTTCGTCCAGCAAAAGTAAATCGAAAGGGGGGTTAAAGGATAAGAAGCGAGAACCAGAAAAGCCTTCCAAGCGTAAGAAATCCAGAAGCAGAAGTCCTTTGTTACTGGACAATCGGAGAGGAAAAGAAGACAAAGAAAACAGGACAGATTTACGTCAATCCCGTAAAGAGGACTCGTCAAGAGATGCATATGATGATAGAAGAATACGCACAGAACAAGCAGAAAAAGAGCAGGATGATAGGCGACGAGGTTATTGGGAACAGGAACCTCATGGCTCTCATAAATCACCAAGTGTTGACCGAGGTAAAAAAGACAAAAAACGATCTAGACGATCTGAAGACCGAGAAGAAAATGTGAGAGATTTACGCAAATCCCGTAAAGATGACTCGTCAAGAGATGCATATGATGATAGAAGATTACGTACTGAACAAGCAGAAAAGGGGCGTTATGATAGACAACGAGGTTATGAGAAACCTGAAGGCAGATCACTTGACTCTCGTAAATCACCAGGTCTTGAGCGTAGTAAGAAAGACAAAAAACGATCTAGACGATCTGAAGACAGGGAAGAAACTCCGAGAGATTTACGCCAAACTCGTAAAGAGGACTCGTCAAGAGATACATATGCTGATAGAAGAATACGCACAGAACAAGCAGAAAAAGAGCGTGATGATAGGCAACGAGGTTATTGGGAACAGGAACCTCATGGCTCTCGTAAATCACCCAGTCTTGACCGTGGTAGGAAAGACAAAAAACGATCTAGACGATCTGAAGACCAGGTAGATACTAAGAGAGAATTACGAAGATCAACAAGCTCTGACCGTGGCAGGAAAGACAAAAAGCGATCTAAACGATCTGAAGATTGGGAAGAAACTGAGAGAGAATTACGAAGATCAACAAGCTCTGACCGTGTCAGGATAGACAAAAAGCGATCCAGACAAACAGAAGACCGGGGAGAAACCCTGAGAGATTTACGAAGATCAATTAGCTCTGACCGTGGCAGGAAAGACAAAAAACGATCTAGACAATCTGAAGACCAGCAAGAATCTCTGAGAGATTCACGAAGATCAACAAGCTCTGACCGTGGTAAGAAAGACAAAAAACGATCAAGACGATCTGAAGACCAGGGAGCAACTGAGAGAGATTCACGAAGATCAACAAGCTCTGACCGTGGTAAGAAAGATAAAAAACGATCAGGACGATCTGAAGATCGCGTAGAAATTCTGAGAGATTCACGAAGATCAACAAGCTCTGATCGTGGCATAAAAGTCAAAAAGTGGGCACGACGTTCAGAAGAACGTGAAGAAAGGCGAAGACAGCCACGCAGATCAAGTCCTGAGCGTAGGGAGAAAGATAATAAAAGAATGCCAGATGAGAAAGTTAAAGATTCGCGTGAATCCCTAAACCTTGATCGTGGTAGAAAAGATAAGAGGCGGCCTAGAAGGTCAGAAGAACAAGAAGATAGGATCAGAGACAAAGATAGGCGTAGATCTCTAAGTCCATAAACATTGTATATAGAAGTTTTCAAATAAGAAGGAATTTAAACAATAACTTTACGCGTATATTTTTAAAACATGGAATAAAAAAGTATTTATTTTTATATATCACAATATATGTGCCGTTTATACTGGTAATTCGTACAAATGCTTATTTTGCATCCTTGCCTAGCGAAGGACGTTTAGCAAGGCGAACACATTTTGGACAGCAGTCCCTTTTAGCAAAGCAAATGTTATGGAAGACTGCGTGACACTCTGAGCATTGGTGGATTGCGGTGTCAAATGGAAAGATGACATGTCTATTCTCACAGATTTCGCAAATGAATCCTTTCCCGGTACACGTCTTGTTAAACCAGATACATCATACCATTAGCGACTTGTTCCAAGGAAAAAATATTGTATTGTATATGTACACTACTTACAGTACATTCAGAATTAAGACTTCCATCTCCTTTAATATGATTCAAAAACTCTTCGTGAACGTTCTGAAGGTATGGTAATAAGCTCCCGTTGTTAACATCCAGCAAATCTTGCATTGAGTACATGTAGGAATTATCAACGAAGTGTTGCTTTTCCTCAAGCCTCCACAATAATTTTCTGTTTGTAGCTTCCCGACATGTACGAAAGTAGTCTTTCATTATGACAATTTCCTCTCGAAGTCTCTGTCAAATAAAAAAAATCAGCTAACTAAGCTTTCTTAAACAGCATTATGTTCAAATACTACCAACTTATTATTGTGCAACCAACCTTCACAGCGTTTAAATCTTCTACAAAGCTAAACAGCTTGGAATTAATATCCTCCAAATGTATGTTAGGTTTTCTGAGCATCAGTGACAAAAATTGTCGACTTGCTTCAGAAACTTTCCGTTCCTCAAAGTCCCAATTGTGAAAAATTCTAGCTGGAATGGGCATAGTAAAATTTTTATGACACTGAGGACAATAGTACTTCCCATTGTAGTCACACCGTCTTGGTTCCATCCATGCATTTTCTATTTGAAAAATATTGACATATAATTTTAATTCTGAAACACTACTTATTGAGTAATTGCTAATCACTTCCTTTCTTTAATTGAACTTACTTAAAGTAAAATGCACTTTGCATTCCTCACACTTATAATTTTGAGACGGCAAGCCCACTTCTGGACAAATAGATAAAATATATTGAGTTTCTGAACTTATCAAATGAGCAGGACAACTGCGGATAACATCATTAAGGCACTTCTGGTGACATTGGTAAAAGCATCCTAAAATATTCAGTGACAATATTAGAAGCTTAAATATTTGTTACACCTCAATAATATGTACATTTGCACATTTAAAAATTACTGATACCTTTGCAACGATACCAATTCTGAAGTAGCGACCAAATCATTCCACCACACCGATTACACCCATCATAAGATCTCGCCGCCGTGCTCAAAAACCCTCCAACAATCCCTCCTCCGCTTACTCTCCCACTCAAATGTCCTTGTAAAATAAAATGATGCCCATTCACTATTTTCAATTCATCAGAAGACGCACCAGAGCTTGATCCCGTCTCATCCTGAGCATCTTTGATCTCTTCAAGCCGTATCCTTAGCTCAATCAATCGTCTCACCAACTTCAAACGCTCATCTGTCACTCCTTCTGTTTCCAGAATCAGTGCTTTCACATCCCTAATGGCGTCTTCAACAGCTTCTACAGATTGCAGGGAACAGTCACCCTGTCATCAACCAAATACAATTAATCACAAATTGATTACAATCCCAAATCAATAGCTTTCTATTATAATTCCTCCCATACTATCGGCGTTGAAAAGTAATTTTCCTCCAGGTCTGTCGTAGCCGTTGTAATTGACATGTCGTCAGACGACCACATAAGGCTATCTTGATCACCATCCTCCATCTCCATCTTATCAGCGCTGGCTGGATCAATCAAACCTTAACAATCAGACAAATACAAAAAATTACCAATCATGCAAAAATAATTACTTTATTTCAATTATTATACATAAAAATAATGTTATTACTTACAAAAAATAGTATTATCAACTAAAAATCACCATCAAAGCCACCAATTAACTGGATAACTGGATGTGTCTTATCCGATTTATAAAAAAAATGCATTGAGAGTATTTTTCCCACAGCTGAGTTTGTTGACAGATTTGTTTTGCACATGCATTAAGGATGTAAATGCACAGCTGTGTATTTGGTATTTGTCCAGGCCCAGGCTAACACCACCGGCTGGGTATCTGCAGATAATATCTGCCGGCATGCTTTTACCTTGTTGGTGTATATTGTACATACCTACTTGGCTTGGGTTAGAATATGGTGCAAGAGCATTTACTAAATGCACCCTTGCTTTAGCTTGTTGTTTATAATTTATGTATAATTGATGAAAGCATACTACAATAGTAATTAAGCAGTATTAACTAACACCATTCGCAAAGCTGGTATAAATAGGTAATACCAAGATAGTTACCACGTAACATAGTTT
>JAHZNG010004156.1:0-16422 GCA_027744375.1 Orchesellides sinensis | reverse complement strand
ACTACAGACTACAGATCTGTACATTGTAGGAAAGGAAAGATGGTGTAATGAGAGTGAGGATGAGGGATATCATTTGTAACAATGTTATCAATCAATTGACCAAAACTGAGACGTCTGCAAACTGCATTGATTGATCAGTTGTATTCCACATTCCTACTTTGACAATAAGACATAAGACGTGGGACTGTTGTTTGTGGGTCGGAGTTGAGCATTGTGAGCATCCTTGTACTAATTCCTAGTTCCCTCACTCAATCTGGAATCGAATTGTGAGCGTTAGAATTAGGAGTGGAACGGAGCACATAAGTGGAAAGTATGCCTTCAACTTTTACTAGTGTTTTCGGTGCACCTTGAGAACCGAGAAGCTCTTGCTGTAGACTCTCTATATATGTAGCTAGAAAGGTTGTACCAAGATGAGAATGGATGTGGAGGAGATGAATGAATGAGGGGCACCAAGCTGAATAAAGGCTTAACATGTTTGTTTGTGTTCCCAGGGACCAAGTCATTTTAGTGCTCTTCAGGCACATCCTCCTCCGCCTAGTTCATCATTACATTAGTTGAAAATGAACATTTTACTTGTTTGTGCACAGGGAAGTGATCATAAGTTTCAGCCCTTTGCCCGAACTGACATTGAGATCACAGGGGAGGAGCTAACCAATGGAATCGTTGGAGGATCCGGATCTACACTAGGTGGAGGACTCACTCTCCAGGTGAGGAGAGGGAGTGAACCTGCACTCAATCGTCTCTCCCCTGTCCACTTATCCCCACCTGACCCTTCCAAAAGATGGTCAGCCGCCCCCAAAATTGATGAAGACAAAGATGATACAAAGGTCAAGACATGATTTTACCACATGCCAATATTATACAATGGAATAGCATAATAGTTTGCATCAGGTTTCTTCTCAGGTTGTAAAACTCAATGAACAATGTAATGGGTTCCCACAGGTGTTCGGAGGGGATGTGGAGCAGGACATTGGTAACGCAAGTGCTCTTTCAGAAAATAGCGTTGTGAGTGTTTCTGTGGGAGGAACTAGTTCTTGCAGACCAACCACGAATGGTGCTCCAGATGGTGGCCTTTACCAAAAGCATAACAAATATAATGGGAGCAGTAACACTTCCTACGGCAGCAGCGGGGGTGTCGGCGGCGTTAACGCTCAGATCCAGCAGAGACATCACAGTGCCAACAGTTTAAAATATGGCACCATTTCAACAGGCGACGTTGAACGACGCGAGGTAATTTGATTAACCTGTACATTTTCATTTATTTCAACTACTGGAAGTAAATGGAAGCTGGGAAGATAATTTGTTGTTTCTGATGTTAATTTGAATATTAATAAAAATGTTCTGTTAATCACAGGGTTCTTCTAGGTTCTCCCGCGACCACCACCGTTTATCAATGCAGTTTGTAGGAGATGCCGGTTACAAATGGGCAGATGCAGCCGATCGGTATAAATCTCAAGTCCTGTTAATAAATAACACTGTCTACTTTTAAACCTGAAATAACATCAGTGGGCAATTTTCTGTCTTTTCAGTGCTCTTTCGTTAAGCTTGCGTAAGGAACCGCTTGGTGCACACGCCGCTCCTGATACCCCTTTGGAGAGTATCCACCCTCAACATTTCTCTACCCCCAACTCAGAGCATCCACCAAATAATGACTTTCTCAATGGGAATATCAAAGACTTGACGGACGCTGACCGAACTGTAGAAATTATTTTAAAGCATGAAGCAGGTCCTTTGGGCATTCACGTCGTTCCTGAACACAATGCAGATGCCAGAAATCAAGGGCTGATAGTACAAAGTGTGGAACCCGGTGGCAGAATCGATCGAGATGGTCGTGTTCAAGCTCAAGACAAAATTGTGGAAATAGATGGCCAATGTCTTATAGGAGTGCAGTTTCAGAGGGCTCAGGAGCTCTTTCGGGAAGGCTTGAAAAATCAAGAGCTTCGACTCAAAGTTGTGAAGCATCTCATTAATTTCATCCACTCTTCAGACATGTACAGTGAAGAGTCTGAGAAGGAGAACATGATTGAAGGCCGTGAAAAAAGTAAGCTGCGTTAGATCTCAAGCTCCTTTCCAATTGTCAATCTCATTGGACAATTGTATAATTCGTAAATGAAATATTTATCTCAAATGTTGCAGTCGTAGGAGACTCAAAAGTAGCGACCGTGTCACAAACCAAAAAACTACCTTTGCAGCAGTCCGCATCAACTTTACCTAGATCCGGTGCAGTCAACACCAACCTGATAGCATCCAACACCCGCAAAATCGGACGCAAATACGAAATTGATCTTCAAAAGGGACCTCAAGGTCTTGGCTTCAGTATTACGACGAGGGACAACCCAGCCGGAGGAAATTGTCCAATTTACATTAAAAACATTTTACCAACCGTAAGCCAACGCTATTTAAAACATGCATGGCACCTTTAAAAAATTGTATTTTTAAATCAATCAATTTGATTTGTAGGGGGCTGCCATAGAGGACGGAAGACTGAGACCTGGAGACAGGCTGCTTGAAGTGAATGGAATTGAAATTACTGGAAAGACCCAAGGAGAAGCTGTGTCTATTTTAAGGAACATTCCTCAGGGTGGCATTGTCAAACTTGTTGTATCCCGGCAGGAACGTGTAGATTTAAGTCCCAAACTTCCCCGACAAATCGTAAGAAATTTTTCAGCTGGTTATTACAGCTAATGTTTTTATTAATTGGGTGTTTTTTTTATCGAAACCATAATTGTTCTCTGTAAATTGCCACAGCCACCCGACAAACTGGAAGAGGACGCACAACCTGCGTTATGGAGTGAAAGAGAGGTACTAACACTGGACATTCCTGTTCTCGACACGGAAAAGGCTGGATTGGGTAACCTTGATTTTAATTAGCATCTGTAACATAACTTGATGCTTGTTAGTTTTAACTGACATTGTGAGCTGCATGCTCCTCTTTTCAAACTTTGTTGTCATATGCTCATATAGCAAACATTGGATATTATGCTTACAGGAATAAGCGTGAAGGGAAAGACTAACGCTGTTCGTGGGAAAATGATGGACATGGGCATATTTATCAAAAGTGTAATTCATGGTGGGGCTGCGTCAAGGGACAGGCGACTCAAGTCAAATGACCAGCTGCTTAACATTAACGGCGTATCCTTGCTCAACCGGTCTAACACTGATGCAATGGAAACTCTAAGGCGAACAATGACCCAAGACGGGCCTAAACCCAAACCTGGCTTCATTACACTAACAATTGCTCGCCGAGTCCCGTCATCTTCCGCCCCTACAACGGACCTGAGTGGGGGAGGCAGCTCTGCATCCGGTGATGAGACGGATTCCTGGTCAAAAAATGTGTCCATGTCTGTTGGTAAGTTGTTTGAAAAAAACGAATTCCTTTTCCTACACGTCGTAGCTTTACTGATGATGACACACCCAGCTCGCTTTGAGTAAGCACATGAAGAAAACTCAACTGTTCCCTAGAGTTGCTCTGAGCAAGTGAAATTCTACTGCACTTGTGGGATTTCCCACTTTCGTAAGCAAATATTAATCATGCTTTGTGTTTTTCTTGAAGATGGCAGCCGTACGGAAGACAAATCTGTGACAATCGAGTCACTAGACAGATCAGCTGACGTAAGCGGGAACAGGGGCGATGAAAATGCCATATTTGTGCAACAGCTTCCAAATGAATCACCCAGACGAGGAGGAAGCATGTCCAGACAGTCATATCATGTTCGCAGTAGCAGTTTGAGAAGAACAGACGACAGCAGGTCATCGGCAAAAGCTGAAACTGAAGCCAAAGTTCGCCATCGCAGTCCTCCTCCGTATTTAAATCGAGTAGTGGACTTGCCTCGAAATCCTGTGCTAGACAGGCTGACAGGCAAGTTGTCGAATCCCTCGCGAAACGAAAGCTATTATAAAGCGACAAATGATACCTGGAATGGTGCATTCCTGCACTCGGTGATACCTAGTCGAAATGAGTTGGAGTCAAGCGCAATGGGCCCAAATCAGTCAAATACAGCAGTCACTGTACACAATGCAAGGGGGGAAATGGTACTCGTAGAGGATGATTATGTTGCCCCTCAGAAGCCTCCGCGAAGGTCAAGATCATCAACACCAGTGGATGGCTTGGAATCCAGTGGCCCTCCTAAATCTGGCAGCTCGCGTGTTTCCACGCCAGTCAATGTCAATAACGCTAACCCTACTCATCCCCCATCTGACGTGACGTATGCCAGTCAGTAAGTTTGGAACTTACCGTATTCTCTGCCAATGCATTAGATCTGTCCCAACTAGCTTGTTGCATGACTGACATCTTATGGAATTTAGATTTACCTTTAATAAATTATGGAGTAGTTGGTGTTTACATTTTGCCTTTGTAAGTTGCTTATTTTTAAATCTTTATTCATATAGAACGTCTCTGGAGGATCTTGGAGGATTCTCAAGGGATGCGTTTGGAAGGCAAAGCATGTCTGAGAAGCGTCTACCCTACTCATCCCCCATCTGACGTGACGTATGCCAGTCAGTAAGTTTGGAACTTACCGTATTCTCTGCCAATGCATTAGATCTGTCCCAACTAGCTTGTTGCATGACATTTGATGACATCTTATGGAATTTAGATTTACCTTTAATAAATTATGGAGTAGTTGGTGTTTACATTTTGCCTATGCAAGTTGCTTATTTTTTAATCTTTATTCATATAGAACGTCTCTGGAGGATCTTGGAGGATTCTCAAGGGATGCGTTTGGAAGGCAAAGCATGTCTGAGAAGCGTCATGCGACACTAGACGCCAAAAGCACGGACACCTACCAAAGAAACAAGAAGCTACGGGATGAGCGGCAGCGACAAAGAGCCGAAGATGAAGCGCACGCAGAGCATCTTGCGAGGGAGCGGAACATGCAAGGTAAAATTGCAACATCTCAAACTAATAACTCAAGTACCTACAAACTTCAAACCCTGTACTTTGTCCCAATCTCTTTTCTTCGACATCTTGACTCAACTTACACTGTCTGATAGATAACTAATCCAGCTAAAGGAGATTTGTAACCACTGCGTACATATTTAGTGAAACTTTAATATATTTAGTAGAATGTATTCTTATTCGGTGAAGGCAAATTTTCAGTATTGCAAGGTACAAAAATCAGTTAAAATGGAATGGGAAGTATTATGTGATTGTCTTGGTTGCTCTTGATTGTTGTATTCGGAGTTCGGGGATGAGTAAAGCGGGTTAGTAGCCTGAAAAGCAGGAAATGTAAATTAGATGCATCTTTGTTCTTGTTGTGGTTTCATAAATTGCGTAACGGGGCAAAAATAAAAACGCAGACCAGCTTGCCAGAAGAGGAGTCAAGCGACCTTTTAGCTCCTCAACGGAAGACGAGCTAGCTGTAGTTCGTGCCGCCAGTCAAACGGATGGGATCACTCTTGGTCATCAGAAAGGCCCGTCACCACCCCCACCGTTACCCATTCATTACCCAAGAATTAGCAAATACTCGGTGGTTGGGAAACGTGGAGATCGCCTCGGGCTGGGAGATCAGCTTCTTCAGTTGCTGCAGCAGTGGGGTCACAAGCAAAGTGGGTTACTCCTTCAGTGCTATAATGCATGTTGTAGGAATGCATGCTCCCAAAAATTAACTAAAAGTACTGACAACCTCAATTTTTGATTTTTCATTAACCCCTCCCACTCTTCTCCTCCTTCGCACTCGCTTTTTTACGTCACTTCACCTGATTGCTTGTTGCGTGAGCTTGCGTCAAAGAGATTGGCCGAAATGAATGCATGTTTACTTGTGTTTTTGCTTTTTCTTCAGCTATTCCGAAGATGACGATATCTTTAATCTTAAACTTTGTGTGTTTTGCATGATGACGATATCTTAAATTTAATTAGTGTATTACTGGCGCTGCCAACAATTTGGCATGTGCTTAAAGTTGTTATTTACATAATGTTTTTGTATGTTGTGCATATATAATGCTGCGAGAATGGACAGAAACGTGCCGTGCTAAGGACTTTTTTGTTTTGCATTGTTTTTTTTGTTTGTGATGATAATGTTGAATGTTGGTTGATGAGTTTTGATGCACACATTGCACACAATGATTTGCATGAGCACTTTATAGCGATTTTTGTTGGTGTAAAATTATACTGCATGGGAATCTTAATTTAAATGTTGAATGATTTTATGGTAGCTCCCAGGACTGATGTGATTGGTCTTCCGCGCGTAAACTCTGCCGACTCCCTGGTTGAAGTGCTGAGTAAACAGCCGCAATCGACCTCTGTCCCAAAAGGCAAGAAGTCCAAAGGAAGCAGCTCCAAGAAAGACATTGGGCCTTCCCTAGGAATGAAAAAGTCATCAAGCCTAGAGTCTTTGCAGACGATGGTTCAAGAAATCCAGATTCAGGAAGACGTCAAGTCGGGATATGGGCCACACAGAGGCGGCTCAACGTCTGTTCGAGTTGTGAGAGGCAGAGGATGCAATGAAAGCTTTCGACAGGCTGTGGACAGGAGCTATGAAGCACCACTTGGAGAGTTGGCCAACCAAATGGAAACATGTACGTCCGCACTTATCATGCATCCTTTAAATGTTTTTATACATGTGCATTGTGACTATATTGCTATGTCTTTTATGAAATGTCGTTCAGTGGCAGAGGAAGAAACAGAATCCTGTATATCCGGGGCGACGTATGGAAGAAGAGGGGGTGAGCCTGGGGACGCAGATAGCGAGGGTCCGTATGGGAAGACGAAAGGCGTAAAAAAGAAGCAGGGGATCTTCAGGGGGTTGGGCTCCATGTTCAGATTTGGGAGACATAGGAAATCCACGGGTTCCGCAGCTGCATTTGCACGAGCACAGCAAGAGGATGCCCTTCGGCTCCACGAAGAACAGCTTGAAACGCAAGAAAAGGAAAGGCAATGGCATGCAGCTCGACAGGAGGAGATTCGGAATCAGCAGCACTCAAACTATGCTCATCTACAGGGCTACCCTCAGTCTCAACAGCACGGGAGGGAGCAGCGGATCCCTGCGCCACAGAGCAGTGGTGGAGTCAAGTCAAGCCGGAAATCAGAGGCTAGTCGAGGGGAAAAAGACATAAACGGTGAACACAAATACGAATCACGGACGCTCTTCAAGTATTGACGTGTACAACGAGATGACGCGTCCCGGAAGTCGAGTGGGCATTGTGGATCCCAAGAAGTACACACATTACATCAACTACGAAGAAATCCGCCACCATCTCAAGTAAGCATTAATTATCTATATCAACTTTTAAGGAAATTCATACAAGAGTTTTATCAGGCATGCCTTAGAACAAGTCTCTAAAAGGTAATCTATGCAGATATGTGTCGTGCTCTGTATTAAATCCATATGTTATACCTGTTGACCATTTGTGATGCGGAAAACAACGCAACTTGGTCTTTGCTTTACTACACTTACATAATGTACAAATATACTTAAGGGCTCGTGCCTAGTGCCCTGTCAGTACACGATCATGTCCCGTAATTCCCCATCTTTTGGGAAACTGTTGGCTTTCAACGTTTCTGTATTGAATGATGATTGAGTTGGTGGTTGTTGATGTGTGTTTCAATGTCAATCTATGTATGTACATATTGCTCTTGTATGATATGCGGTCCATATAGTGAGAACAAGACTGGGTCAGTCACAGACAGCACGTCGAACAGTAGGAGTAGTGACAAGAACAAGGTCAATGGCTTGTCCGAGCCTCAGCTCCGTCAGATGAGACTCACTGTGGTGGAGCAAAGGAAAAAGGCTGTGTTGGAAAGGTTCGTGTACAGTCACAATGGACTGGATGGAGTGAGCGAGTGAGCACACCCCGCTCCAGTCTCCTCCTCGGTCCTGGTCATCTCACTTTTCCAAATTTCCTTTCTCTCACTACACCATGCATGCATGCACCTTTAAAAGGCACAAAACACAGTCAACTACATCTATGCACTTTGTGTTACACAAGTTTTCATCGTTGCGTTATTGCGTTAGTCTGCTTTCCAACTACGTAGCGTCACGCGTTGTTGAATTTATTTAGGCACCATTGAAATTCGAATAGTACGTTGAATAGCATGGTTTGCATTTGAAATCCAATGCTTTGCACTGCACAAAACTTTACCGTTTTAGAGTCAGGGGCACTGCTGTCGGACCCATTGCGATTTCTGGGTCCATCTTGTTAAACTAGACTTTGTCCGTTTATATCTGTATTTTGTGTAGCAGATAAGCATGTTGGCTTGCTTCTTCATTAAATGTAAAACTAGGATAGAGAACGTGTTATTTGACGCAGAATTAGAAAGAGCGTCGTTGGTCGAGCAACTTTAGCGTCACGCGTTGTTGAATTTATTAAGGCACCATTGAAATTCGAATAGTACGTTGAATAGCATGGTTTGCATTTGAAATCCAATGCTTTGCACTGCACAAAACTTGACCGTTTTAGAGTCAGGGGCACTGCTGTCGGACCCATTGCGATTTCTGGGTCCATCTTATTAATCTAGACTATGTCCGTTTATATCTGTATTTTGTGTAGCAGATTAGCATGTTGGCTTGCTTCTTCATTAAATGTAAAACTAGGATAGAGAACGTGTTATTTGACGCAGAATTAGAAAGAGCGTCGTTGGTCGAGCAACTTTTTAAGCTTTAATTTTTTATAGTATGCCCGCCTGCATGTCATTTGAATGTAAAACGTTGCATACATACTTTTATCCCTTCCGCTGTGTTATAGTTGTCCATCTTAGTAGTTTTTCATTTCATTAGTTCATCTGTTAGTTATTTTTTGGTTAAAAAAGGGGTTAAAATTGGTGAATATGTACATTGTGTATGATAGAATAAAAAGGGTGTGTATATTTGTATAATTTTCCTGTACAGTCGAAGACACCAACAGCACTATCACTCACAGCGTAGGGAGCATCCTCGTGAGCGTCTCGAACGTCCAATATCTAATTTCTATGAATATGAAAGTGTTCAGGCAGCTATGCACGCAGCGGCTGCTGCTTCCCAGTCACCACCTGCAAATAACAATGGGCTGCAACACCACCACCCCCACCCGCATCACCATGCTCATCCTCCTCAGCTACAGCTACAACAACAACAGCACCACCCGCACCCCCATGCTCAGGCACCTTCGAATCAGAACAATGGGCTCGTTCTTCATGGGCAGCCAATCTATGGAATGAGCAGTGCACAGTTGCAGCAGAACAGGTTGAATAACAATAACAATAGTAGTAATAGTAACAACGGCATTACTCTTCCTAGTCCTTCCGGCCCATTCACTGTGGGAATGCATCAGACGTCACCATCCCAGTTCCAGGTTATCACAGCACCGCTCATCAATCCCTCGTCTTCCAGACCATTGTCGTCCAGCACGATGGACAGAAACAACACACTCCATCCCTCCATGCAACCCCACTACCACATGCAACAAAGACCAAAGCCTAATTCTCTTCCCCGACGAAGTCACAAAGGTGAGGGTTCAATGACTAATTAAATTGTAACTACAAAATTACTGCTTATTTTCATCCGGTTGTATTGAGATTTAAAAGCTGGAATTTTCCTTTGTTGTGATCCAATACTTGTGAATTTGTAATATTAGCAGACAGTGGGATGGTTCCACTGATGCAGAGCACGGTCAATCCCGGTCAACTCCCTCAACATTTTCCTCTCCAACATTCTGGGTCGTCCAGTGGTCGTTACTCAATGCACTTGCCCCATTCATCTTCTTACCTCCAACATCCTTCCTACATACAGATGCCTGAGCAGTCGTCTGCTGGTGGAAACAACGCGTTCAGGTCTCGACCCAACGTTCCACAGTCTGCTGGAATAGGCAACAGTAACAGTAGTAGGGGGCTTCCTCATGGACCTGTACTCCACCATCAGTCAACACCCAATCATCGTCATCAGCATAGCTCCCCATCCACAGGCTCCAAAGTGTAACATTGTCATCACTTGAAGTGATTCTTTCTTACCGGCAAACAGTATTTGAATAAACTTTATAGTTCGTTTCAACAAGTCGCCATACCCTGTTCAGCTCATCACGTTCACAGTTATAGTCTCCGTCCATTTGTGAAGAGTCGTTGAGGGTTTGGCACGCATCATGATGAAGCAACGCCATTTTGTGATTTCAATTTTATTATTGCATGTTTGATTTAATGCGTGCAATGTTGCCCACCCGCAAGTCATTGTATGAAAGTTGAAAATATATACATATTATGTATACAGAAAATCGCTAGGAATTTCTTGCAACGCAGTTAGATCAGTAAAAAAAGATACGACGGCCTATGTATTTAACAAATGATAACCAAGTAAGTAAAGTAAGTATGTGATTTAAGTATGCTAGTAAGCAGGCAGGTTCATGACGCAAATCTATATATGCATTCATCCCAAGTATTTCAAAATCGATGAAGCAGCAAACAGGAATATAATATATGCAGTATATTTGAATAGCGTATTTGACGCCAAATACAAAAGCAATGGAAGAAGACAATCTGTGATAAAATGTCAGATTTAAACTAGACACTTTGATTTTCATGAGTTATTGAATTGAAGAATCCAACGGAGCTACGGTCGACGGTGTATGAATATATGTACTTACCTGATCCAAAATTGAGTCATAAGTAGCAATCACATAGTAATTTTTGAATAAAAAATTCTGAACGTGCCAACAAAGTATTCAGTTTTGGTGTAGACAGTTTAATACATATTATTCAGAATTCAAAAATTTTTATACATATTTTACGATTTAGAAGCAATTATAATTTATTTCTTACGTAGAGGGGAAGGATAGAAAAGTACATGAAAACTTACTTTCCTGTTTTAAATAAAAACCATGTGTTCTGTTCAATTCAAATGATGTATCTTTTAGATTCATTTGTATAAATAAGAGAATAGTATTGTTTGTACAGATTCTTAAATTCAATTTCAATAGATATAAGTGGGATAACTTTATTTCAGTGTAAAACGCGTTTCATATATTGATGACACGATGACAGTTTACGGTAAATTAGTAAAGTAATTTTCACATCATACGCTAAATGTATATTAGCATCATGACTTATATTTAAGACATTACAATTTAATTTTGACAGCGATGTTTATAATCTTGTTTTTATGTTTTGTATGGAGGTGTCCCGGACTTTGTACACACATATTTATATGTATTTATATGTCAAGTAAGAAAAAGCAAGTCGAGTATTACTATAATAATTTATATTACCTTATTATATTCTTACAACAGAATGATTATCATTATCAAATTATGATTATTTATTTATATGCCGGATCCATTTTTTCTACATACCTAATGTAATTAAGAGTTAATTATGAAAGTACATAAGTTAATACAAAACCAACATGAAAACAATAATAAATACCTAAATTCAATCGTCGAAATGGTGTCTTAAATTAATAGTTTTTGAGTTAGCCGTCATCAGACGCATTGCACTATACTGGAGTAACCATTAGGCTCAAAGCCATGCATTTGAAGTTTGGTGGAAGCGTGGAGTTTTCATTTATACACACGGAATAAAATTATCAACAATTATTACCTATTTGTTATGCACCATAGCATCCATCCCTAAATCTACACTCTACATTAATAGTGATAATCTGATAATATATATATAGATATATAGAATTCTGGATCTCGATTCGTTATATTCTCTCACCAATCACCAACCAGTTGATGATTGCTTAAATTGCTTTGTAAGTAGTCAAATTATCTGAATTTAAAAATTACGTTTATTTACGATGCAATGTCAAGAGATATCATTTAGTTAGTGTATCATGTAATACGATTTCATTGCACTAAGTGAAACGAGATCGGTCAATTAGCGCATCAACGTTATTACCACTAAAAATGATAAAACAATAAAAATTTAAGGTATGACTAAACTCGTTTTTGCTTTTCTAAACAAAATCGAAACCATTTTTTTTTCTGTAAGCATAATATAGGCGACAGCTCTCGGCTCATCTGCAGCTACTAGCTTTGCACACAAGACGTAACTAGTATCTTGAAACAAAGTTGTTATTGTACTGAAAAGATAAAGATGCCCAATGCCCAGTCTGTCTACTAATAAAGAATAATAAATTTGCGAACAGATTAGAGTCAGAATGATGCTTAGAATTGAACGTCGAATAGGACAAACGTGAATAAGATACGAGCAATCGTAGTAAAGGGAGCTGTAATAATCAGTGCGAAAGGTGGCTGGAACGTTATCGGTTACATTAAAAACTATTATTACATTTATCCGGTCGTATAGCGACTTAAATATACAGCCGAGAGCGTAGGAATTGTCGGAAACTGATTGTAACTGTCATATATTCATAATAACACAGATTAGACTTAGCTGAGGATCCTTCGGTTGGGTTTCTGGGGTTTCCGTTTCTGCAGGAATGTAGGAATGATGGTGATTTAAGTGATGATTTTGATGATGGTGAAGACTGATGCGAAGTGGCTGATTGTTATTGTAATGATTTTGGCCGTCCTCCTCCAATGAGTAGGTGAACATTTCATTCATGTTTAGCTACATGAGCTTCTGCTTTTCCTTCTCCTCCTCGTAAAGGTAGCGGCAGTCATCAACCAGAAAACTGCAGGAGTTAATTAAAGTAAATAATGACGACACATTTTTTGTAATTGTAAATTATGATCAAATGTAGATACCGAAGTGTTACGACAACAAGAATACGATATATAAGAAATGGGGCTTACCTGTACCAGAGGAGCGTCAATGGTCCAGTAAACAAATGCCATAGAGCATGAGCATCAATCACCCAAAAGATTGGAGGGAAATCAAATACCTCCATAACAAGAGACGCTACTGCGAGAAGGACAAACAGGGCACACTTCCAAACATGATGTAAAGACCTCCTATTCACGCCACTCCAAGTCAGCCAACAAGATGCATTGAGAACACCTATAAAAAGGATCTCACTTCCATACATCCGTCTTATATTAAACAAATAACTGAAACTGATTGTAACGCTTATGCATACCCATTGCTATATTTGCTTTCATGTTGTATCCATAGTCAAAATGGACAAAGGTCAAATAATGCACATGATAAGCGCAGAAAGACAAGATGAGAACCCCCATGGTCATCACCGGCCAACACATCCATTTTTGGAAAAGTCTACAATATCCATAAAAGAAATGGAGAATTAGCTCGGGATAAGCAAAAATAAATTGGTTTACAACAGATATTTTGAAAAGTTAAAATTCCATTAACAGTTGACTCTCACCTTACAAAGACGGAAAAAAAGGAGAACGCGTTCATGGAGAAGGCGGAAAAGTAGTCCATGAGCTCAGTCACAGGAAAGTCTCTCGTGTGAAACACAATGGACCATATCCAACCGTTGATACAAACAGCTGCGAAAAGATACCATAAAGGAATGAGCGGAGCGTCTTTTGGAACATTCCTACGAAGGTGCCACATTCCTACCACGTGACTCAGAAGGTTGAAGAGTGAAAAGACTGCAGACGCTGGTTCCTGCACTCCCCACAGTCGAATAAACGGCCACTGGAACAATAAAGCAAACCAACTTGACGACAACTCACTCACCCAATCAAGCACTGTGTTGACGAGCGAGCGAGGACTAGACAACTGGTATTCGCCAACCGCCAACAACTCACCTTGCCAAAGAACTGAGGAATTGGAATGTTGTGTTGCTGGAACGTGTGGACAGTCTGCCACATGCACTGGTACTTGCACTCCGAGTCGCAGTCCCACGACAGGTATTTCAAGTAGCTCGGCTGTCCTATGTAGTCTGCAACCAACACAATGCCACCATGTGTCTCAACCTCAACTCAAGTCACAACCAACAACCCAAATAAGACCCCAACAGGCGGGGAATACTCGTGTGGCTTACCTTTTCCTATGCACGAGTGTTGTTTACATTTGACCAAGCAGTTGTGGAACGTGTAGTCTCGGTCGCCTCTTGAAGGCCTCACAGGCGTCGGTAAAAGAGAGATGGTGAGGAAGAACGCAAGCAGGAGCGGAGAGAAGCCGTCTTTACGATAACCCGTCCTCCCACTTGAAGCTCGAGTTGCACCAGCCCCACACATTGTTCTTCTAACCCCTCGTTTCGGTACGAAATCTAACTCCCTCTTCGGCAGTAAAAATAATAGTAAAAGAGCAGACTGATTCTGTCTGGAGTCTGAACTCTGACGCAGGAACAAGACACGCAAGTATTTACTACCTAGCACATATCCCAAATTATTTACAGTTGTTGAGCCTATTTACAAAGGAGAGCGTGGGCTAGCTTCGGAGCCTCTACAATAACAATTCACCCATTTGTCTCCTCTCCAAGTCCACTCCTCCACACCTAAACAAATGCTGAATAGCAGCTGATGCTTCGAAATGTCAAAACCACACTCCCCCTTCTTTTCCTCTCAACTCCACAACAACAGTTTAACAGCTGTTGCTTACAAGATTAGTTGGGCGATTGGAATTTGGAGTTGCATCCTGTCCCTGTCACTGACTGGCTCACTTTTCTCGACTACCTTGACTACGCTGCTCTGGTTGCTAGCAAGTAGCACTCCATCTCCATCTCTCTATTAAATCCCTTTTACTTTCTCACTTAATTTTTTGCTTTATTGCCCACCCAAAACTCAATCAAAATGAGCTCATTTTATTTATGCACGAAAATTAGGATTTTAATTGGGAGCCAGAAGCTAGCTCATAGTCGGGATTGATTTGGAGATGAAGGTGGCTGGATGGATGGAGTGAATGGAGTGAATGATGCTCTGGACTGTAGTACTGAGAGAGAGAAAGAGGAGAATGAACCCTGCCAAAAGTTCCACAAGTAGTGCAAAAAGGCAAGTCAGGTTGGATTTAGGTTAGTAGAGCCAGACTGCCTCGCACAAGTGTGGCTGTGTATGTGTTGTTGGGAAGAGGAGAAAAAATCCAGAATCCCGAGAGCCAGCAGCCTACTCTATAGCATAATATCGCGCTCTCCCATGCTCTTTCCTTTCTCCTCAAAATAGCACGAGCAGGCTATACTTCACGTTGTCCTCCAGTTCCAGTCCTCCATCATGTACACAAGATGTGCAATTGTGGAGTGGATGGATGATGCGACTTGAGCTGGGATGGAAGAGTGAGTGAAGGAAAGTGGATATGGAGTACAGTACAATCTCTATCCACCAGCCCAAGTAGCCTTCAACCTCTCCATTTGTGTGGGAGACTCGGACTCCACTCCATATTCCGCCAGGGGACTGTGCACATATATGTTGGATGTGTCGTCCACAGACACAAGAAAGGCAGTATTCTTTTACTTGTTCCTTCAGACCTTTCGTGCTTTCACCATTGCCGGTGGTGGTAGCTAAGCTAGGGGTGGGCTAAATAAACGTAGCCAAGTACATTTGATTGTGGAGAAAGAGAATATGGATGAATGGAATGGTCACAAGCTCTGCCCAGCTGTGCAACCAGCTCAAGCTCTATACAAGTCTTTCTTTGCACGATGTCACAGGAGGGAAGACAAAGGCGAGGAGAAAGGCCATGCATGCCATGCACCAGGATCATTGTTCAGAGACAGGAGAAGAAGTAGGTAACGACTTTGGTAGTGATGACCCAGATGACCTGATGACTAGGGTACACCTTCAGCCTAGTCACATGCTCTCTCTCTCTGTCTTGCTCTCCGAATCCCGAATCCCTAACGACTCCATTTGTACACTTTACAAATTGGTATCTAACAATAAGCGTTAGAGTTGGAAGCCGAACAAGTCCTCTTGACCTGGTCATCTGTACCTCTCTACATTCCATCACTACCTTCTTGCCCACTGGTAATGTCGTAATATTCGCATCATACAGTTAGTTGTTAGCTTATGTTAACTCTTTACCCTAACATTCACAAATCGATGAGATACCCTGACTGAGACGAGAAATTTTCGCATGAACGGCGTGCCCACCATAAACTTACAATTATGTAGAGCAAATGAGATTCACTTTGTAAAAGCCAAATCACGTAAGTCCGTACAGCCGTTTTTAGGAGGTCATTGAAGGGAGCCTGCCACTGGGCTACTTGTCATGCGCAGTTTGTACAGATAAGCTTCGGTGAATACATAATACAAGTGGATTGCCGTTGGAACTGCTTTAGCTGTTTTGAAATGGCCGATGACATACCAGCAGAGCTGGGGTAACGCAAGTTTTGCGTTAAACGTTACTCGTTACTTGTTACTTCGTTGTCTAGCTCCGCTCGTCCGTTTGGAATATTTTTGTTGTGGAAAGTTTAACTGGTTCAAGTTTGTTTTTTAAATCGAATTTTGTATTGACTGAAAGATAATTTTCCTAACCCAACATCAGGTAATGGTTACGGTAATTATTTTGTAAATTCCACATATGAACTAATCTTTTAGATGGTACAAATGTAACAATTTGAATATCGAGTTCATTCATTTGAAGTGAGTATTGTGTAAATTTTGAGTACTAGAATAGAATATGTAGAAGCAGCAACATATCAATAAAGCAACCGG
>JAHZNG010004155.1:0-26323 GCA_027744375.1 Orchesellides sinensis | reverse complement strand
CTACACCAAACGAAATTAAAAGGAACGTGAATGATGAGGGGGTCTTCATATTACCTATGCAATCATGAACCTCATTTTCTACAATTTTACAGCCCTCGCCATATATGAACCAATCCCTAATACAACGTGATTTCTCAGAAAAGTGCTAAGCCCCTACCCGACACTTCATGTCAAGAACTTCCTTTTCAAGCCCTTGAAGTATCACATTCTCAGCCTGCGGCTGGGATCTTGCCAGCATGCTCAGGTCATCGTGATTGATGTTCATGCCTTTTGGAGGAGCTCGACGCTGGCGCAGCAAACCAAGGGTATTTTTGTCCCCTCTTCTTAAGGGCCCAGTCAATGGCCTATAGTCCCCAGTGTTCCTAACAACCATCAAAAAGTTTACGTTAATTATGAACCTGCTAGAAGATGACAAGCTAACCTATCATTATGAACAGTGAAGTGTAAGAAATATATGATCCTACATTTCCTACTCATTAACTGATTATGATAAAAAGATTTACGTACTTCCAGTAAATGAAGCACGTATTACATAAATTATCCTTTGTGTAAACTTCCGTGCAAGGAACCCCACAATTCCCACAGCTTCTTGAGGATTCGCTGATTTGTTTCTGTGTGTATACATAAGGAAAGGAGCTAATAATTAATATCACATACATTACTCAAGGAAGCATTCTTATTTACATTCAACGGATAGTTATTTATGCAACACATTGTTTTCCTTCAACATTCATATAAATAAATATTATGACAGTCTGCTTCAGTAGTTTACCGTACTTAAAGAGTCTATACTATAGTTAGATGAGTGATTATATATAATACGTTTCCGTATTTTCCTATACATTTTGGTTCAAACGCTAAGAAATATTCAGGTATTCTCGCAAAATCCTATTATTAAGATATACTAATCTAACTTAATATTATATCGAAGGGGTTTAAAACATACAAAAATACGACGCTGATGAAACCTTAAAATAGCTTTAAACACTAAATCGAACTTATTTAACCATGCTCTAAAATCATTACTTCATCATCAGATTCCGAATGAAAGGATTCCTGAATTATTCCAATTGTTGGATGGGAGAGCTGGAGATTACTTGAAATGTTGTTATTCTGGTTGTGGGATTGAATCAACATTATACCACTTCCATTGGTTCCTGGAATTGAGTCTTCCTCCTCCAGACTTAATTTCTTTACTTGACGATCCATGACACTGCTTTTGTTCTTGTGTTTCTTCCAATTGTAATAGTATCTGATGAGGCTGGACATAGACTTATCAGGTAGCTGTCAAACAAATGTCGAAATTACTTTACCTGTACTGAACAGGATTAATAGTATATCTACTAATATTACTAAAACTACTTCTCAGTCCAAAACCTTAACTCACCACAATAATTGACAATTAACACCTACTCATTACATCTAAAAGGTACTTTATTTCGTTGTACTAATTTTTATAAACCTACCTTCATCATCTGTGAGTTTATCGGTAGGCCGCCACACTAGTAATGCTCTTTCATTTTCCGCTTGAACGTTACGGTCTACATATTAATTAAATTTCGGTTTTATCAGTATTTAACAAAAACAGAACGCCTTCGCGCTCTACACCATTACTTAAAATCAGCCCCTTACGATACAGGTTCTATGTTATAATATTTATAGAATACTTACCTTGTTCTGGAATTATATTAGGAATTTTAGCTTGATAATCCCTTCCAACTCGCATACCCCCACCTAAAAATGCATTTAAATACATTATGCATCAGCACCTCCACTCTCACTCTCGAACTATATCATATATCATATACGTTATAATTTTTTTTCCTTTCTCTTGTATTATTCAATTACCTCCTTCTCGTTCTGTGAATACATCCACCGGAGGATGGGGCGTTGGATTATCGTTTTCATTATTCAAATTCGCAGCTGCATTAGCTTCCGAGCGCTTGGCGCTCGTGTAAATGTGGTACATAATCTGGAATAAATTAATTTAAAACCAACACATTAATTTTTTCAAATAATCACAAAAGTTTTTTTACGCCAACCACAACCAACAACCACAACGCTGATGAAAGCAACCTTCTAATCATTTGCAGTATACTCCATCATCCCCTCCCTCACTCCTCCACACATCCAATTTTTATTCACTCCACAACCAACTATTCTTTACTTCCAGTCACTAAGTTGGCGTCACACATTAATTTTTTTTACAACGCAAATTATAATGCTCACCTTAGCTGGTTGTTTTAATTCCGAAGCCCTACTCACAAATTGAGGGGACGGAATCGGAGTTATCGGTGGTGACGCAATACTTCCCGAGAATATCTGATAATCCCACTTTTTACCAAGTTCTGAAACATTTCGACATCCTTCCAATAAAAAACTTGTCACTTTGCAAGCCAGGGACGCGTGAAAAATTCTTTATTTCCGAACCTCCACAAAAAAACAAGCAAACAAGAAGAAGAGAGAGAGACAAAAAAAATTTACAAGGGTCCAATCCAAAAAACGCTGAGGTGAAGCTTGAGAAAATTTCTTTTGCTCCTTTAGCAACCCTACTAACCCTTATAGTGCAGCAAGTCTGCCTGCTTGGGTGCATCCGCTAATGATTTGGACAAGAGAGGACTGTATTACATGGCAGGGAATACTATGCTTTGTTACAATACGAATTGGAAGCAGGAGCACGGGAAAGATGCTGGTCTCCTAACCCACCCTATACAAAAACAACCGGAAAGTGGATATTCAGTCTGGTACTAGGAGCGTATGTGGGGGTCATAAGTCCCAAAATTTGTGGACATGCATACTTAACCGTGTTTGTGGGATAGCATGATTTAAAATTAAAATAAAAATTTTTAAGCGCAGCATTTGCAACAATTTAAAGTTACTGTTATGCACCCCCGTACATTAAGATAACGCCGATTTCCAACGTCAAGACGCCATTACTTTAGCTACGTATCTTCCATCATGTTTAACATCACTAAAATTGCATGAAACTCTGAACGTTGTCGAAGACCATGTAACAATCCTAGTACTGGACTGAATTACATATACGTAACGCATTTGAATCTATATGGATAAGGATTTTATGTATGTATGTATGTAGTACTTAGGTATATGGCTTACAATCTTTATAAAAGTACCTTCTTGATCTTGGTTGAAATAAGATTGTCTAAATAGTAAAAGGTTATTCTATTCTGATGCTCTATTTAAAGTACACAACGGACAAAACTGACATGCGTTAGTTGCAAGAAGGGTATAAAATCCCGGATTATAAGGATAAAGGATGCTGAAAAATATATAAAGACATGCATACTTACTATGACTATGGCTTCTCGGCTTTAAAAATACATTGAAGATATGTATGTACATTTCAGTAATGCGATAATGAGAAAAGGACATGCATAGTGGAACATTGATAGGTTAGGTTAGGGACATAAAAAAACTACCTAAATACACTATATACTCTACAAAGCCGAATTTATTCTATATCCTAGAAATGGAAATAAAGTTTTTCTACATTTTGAGATTCTTCCGTCATCTTCACTTCGTTTCATATATTACGGCGATATATTAATATTGAGAAGAAGATTATCCTTGGCCATTGTCCATTATTTTCGTGTATGTACTTACTTTTTCCTTTTCCCTTTGTACAGTTTTGGAAGGAATAGGTCGTAACGTAATGCAGAAAAATATCCGATGATGGTTTTGAGTTTCGTTTCGGGTTGATATTAATATTAAGTGAATGTACGTAATAGATGGTGATGGTAGAGGAGACTGGATTATATAGAAAGGATAAATATAGAGAGACAGAGAGAGTTGAATCCATGGAGTATCATGCAGTATTCTCTTCTCTTGTATAAAATAACCTATTTTGCATGCGTACATGATGGTAATAATTGATAATGATAAGCATGAGAATGAAATGGCATTTACTTTACTATTAAAACTGAATTGTGCGAGCGAGATACAATTTATAAGTAAAAGCAACCAATTTTTTTCAAATGTTAGTTTAAAAATTTTAAGTAAAGGTATTTCCGGTCCCGTGGCCGAAAGTAATGCATAATATTGCATATTATCCATTTTTAAAGGATATCATCGCTATCCCATCATATTGTGCTATTTATTACTATTAATAACTTAAAGAATTGTTATTTGCCATAATATATTGCTTGATTTCTTTTGACATCCTGTCAAATCAACTTTTTAAAGACTAACAAATCAAGGCTGTATTATATGTTGTTTGTATGCATGAATGCGATAAGGATTAATTATTAAAGAGTTACAAGTTACGCTCGTTTACAAAAATTGCCGATTCCCAAATAAATCAACCCTTCATGCAGACTCCTCCAGTTAAGTTGACCTTAAACGGAAATTCAATCCATTTCTCAAAATCTTTCCACAAGATGCAAAACTATTCATCCACTCCACAATTCCTTTTACAAACAAAACATCTTTAATTCTCACACATCTTTTGAAACCTACAAGATCCAGAAACTATACATACATTTTTTGCAAATATCAGACATATGCATAACTTTTGCATGCACTCCATAATAACTCTAATTTACCTTACAGGTATTCCTTCAATAATCCTCCATCGAAATTATTTTGCTTGCGCATTTGGATTTTTATCCTTTATTTTATCCTTATTGCCATTCCTAAGTACATATGAGAGCGTGAGATGTAGATGTAGTTTATGCTATAAGCAATGTATGAAAATGGCAAGTCGGCTTAGGTACGTCTTTCGTACCTACCTTACCCACATGAATTCATTCACATATTCACAATTCACACTCGGCATTGTACATATTTCAGGCAGCAGTTCCTCCACACAAGATTCTCGAAGATTCACATGCTTTCTAGTTGTTCAGCGGCATATGAGAGCTGTGGCTGGTGCTCAAATTGATCTGTGAGTCAGACAAGGCTTATCAAAGGGTTTCCTTTGTAATTTTTGCAGAAAAGTGGTTCATAAGGGAGAAAATTAAAACGTTTTTTAGTATTTTAGTATAATATTTGGTACACGATTTTTCTTCTCTTAAAAAAGTGCATATTTTAAAATAATTTGGGTGAAAAACTTGAAAACCTGAAGCGTTAATAGTGTTCAGTCCACTTTTTTGCATGATCAGCTGATAGGCTGAAAGTGTCTACTCTTTGTTAAATAAAATACTTGTAGTAAATTCCAATTAAAAATGGCAAAGTGGGGCGAAGGAGATCCAAGATGGATTGTTGAAGAACGGCCGGATGCGACTAACGTGAATAATTGGCATTGGACAGAGAAGAATGCTTGCCAATGGTCAAAAGATAAGTTGAAAGAGTTGTTGGTGGGATTGAAGCTAGATAATAAAGTTGGTAAGTCTGGTGTGGTCAATAAGGATTGTAAAAAGGTATGCTTATGCTGGAAAGTATTTTGGTGTCTGATTTAATTTTTGATTTTGTGGTTTTTAGGAACATGTAAAGTTACCGAGATATCGAGGTGTGACGGAGAGGCGTCAGCGAACAATAGGAAAGCGAAAATAATAGTGTTCTATGAGTGGGAGCTCCGGTTGAAATGGAAAGCGAAAGTTCCAGGGGAGGAGAAAGCTATCGAAGGCACGATAGAAATACCTAACTTAAGTGATGAGAATACGGTGGATGATCTCGATGTAAGTTACTGAATACAGGTATTTTAGAGGGAGTCGGAGTACCAGGGAGTGTTTATTTGTGTATTAATTTGAAATGAATTTGTTCTTGTTGGATTTTTAGATCCAGTTTTTAACTGAGGCTTCTTCCAAAGCTGGACAGCTCATGAAGGAAGCTCTGCGGGCGGAAGGAACTGGGATTGTGAAAGGAGCCCTTCAAAAATACATAGACGCCCTAAAGAAAGGTAAGTCTAGGAGTCTAGGACTATGAGTAATTACTAGCATAAAAAATAGTCGGAGCTTAGTTATCTTATATGTATTTGGTTTTTTTAATTTGCAGAGTATACTCAAGGAATGATTTTGCCAAGCAAAGAGCAGGTTTCTTCGTCTACCAATAAACTACAAGACTTGCGATTAGATTCTGTTAAGGTTTGCTTTTATTCGTTAAGAGTAAAACTTATACTTTGTTAGGAGAAGAAAGGATGGTAATAATAGTAAGTTAATATTTAATTAGGATTGCAAAAATGGGATGTCAACAGTAGCAGCTGGGGCTAAAATTGCGGGTGTAAAACTTGAACTATGTACTCTTAAATCTAGTACGAGTATGAAATGTACTGCTGTGGAAGCGTTTGGTGCCCTTACTAGACCTGAGGTAATTCGAACATTTTCAATCTTATGAATGTGGTTGGCGCAACGGGCCTCTTTATTATCGGTTAATTTAATTTAACCTTTGATTATTTTAAATGATCTAGATGTTTGCTGCGTTCACACATGGGTCAGGAAGAATTGAACCTAAGGCTGGTGGAACTTTCGAAATGTTTGGAGGGAATGTACACGGGAAAATTCTAGAGTTGGTAAGTTTACAGATCAATTTCGGGATTACTGTTTAGGCAATAGGTATTATTCATATGTGCTCGCAAATTCTAAAGGTATTTCTGTCGACTTTTTAGCAAGAACCAACAGTGCTTGTTCAAGAATGGCGTTTAAAGGAATGGCCCGATGGACACTATTCAAAAGTGACATTTACAATTACAGAAAAAGAAGATTCTACTGATATTACCATAGATCAAACAGGAGTTCCAAAATCGTAAGTTTTCTAGTCTTTTTTATGCGTTTTTATGGTATACCTTGTACCATGCCAGTAGCGGTTGGAGATTGGTATCATGACTTAGCGTTTGAGAAAAATAAGAGCTGTTACTTACGCGTGTATTTAAATGTTTGTTTTAGGGCACTGGAAAAAACTAAAGAAGGATGGGAAAGGTATTACTGGGATGCAATGAAAAGGACGTTTGGCTTTGGCTCATTTATTCTTTAAACATCCGTAGAATCAAATAGGAGCATAAATTCTACGTAAACTATTATTTGGAGAATCTTTTTTGTTACGCTTGCTTAATTTCAAGCTAACTTGTACCAAAACCGAATTTTTACTTTTTTCCTGACCTAAGTACTTGGGTTTGGGTCAACTATCTTGCATGAGTCTGTTAAATTGAACAAAAGTTGTATAATCAATTATCACCATACAACGTATAGACCTCATCCCGAAATGAATGCGTGCATAATGTGTTAATGTTGATTAAGCATTTAGTGACTTACGAATTGGAAGTATGAAATCCTATGTTGTACTTTGTTATTTCGTTTAGCAAAACATAAGGTTAAAGTTATACTGTATGTTAGAAAATTGTTACGTTACAACTGAGCTGTGAGAATTTTAATACAATACAAACAATATTCAAATGACGTTCTCAAACAAATGAGTTTCTTGCGTTGATTTATCAATTACAAAAAAGCATTGCTAAATTCCTTATAATATTAATATTACGGAATACTTGACCCTAACCTGATTTTTAAAAAAGCTATTTTTTTTAAACTACGGCTGTGACGCCAAGACATTGAAAAAGTGATACACTTCATCCACATCATACATGGCTACTTGCGTTTTACAAACTTTACACATTACTGGGTGGAAAGCATCCGAACTACACGACGAAAAAAACTCAGCACCATTACTTCCGCCAATGGCACGCTTTCTATACTTTTTAGGTGCTTTCTCTGGTATCCGAAGTGTTTCCTGTCTATTGATCACACAGTTCATGACAAACATAGCCCTATATTGGCCAACATACAAGTCATGTCGTTGGCAATCGTGACAAACAGTTGTAAAGCACGCAGGGCAGTTCAAAATTGCATCAGTACTGGGCAGAGGGACTCTAGAATTGTTACTGATATTAGTTTCTGAACCACTACTAGTACTAATGCTCTGTGTTGTCGTTGGTTCTACAGATGACAACTTCTTTCCAGGTTCAAGATTAACATCCCCACCATCCAGTGTGCCCTTCTTCTGCCCATACGATTTTCTCCTTTGATTATCGATCCAAGCTTGGTCATTCGCATCAGACGACGGGTCATAAAATAACTCATCATCCGTCATAAACCGTCTCTTACTCTCCTTTCTCTTTTTTCCCTCCCCATCTTCCCCGTCACTTTCATCAGAGTCGAAATAAAGCTCATTATACATTTCCAACGCTTTCTGTTCTGAACCCTTCATTTCAGTCCCTTCTACTACACCATTTTCTGGAGGTGACCCTGAGACTGATGCTGCAACTTCTCCAGCAGGCAGGGCAAATTTCACAGACTTAGCTCCACCACTTTTGGAATCACTGCTGCTATGCGCTCGCTTAAGGTTACTTTTCTTGGCGTTTTTTACTCCCGAGAAACTTCCAGGTACAGGGGAAGCCCGAGGGGATTTATTAAGTGACGTTGTAGACGAAGATCTACTCAGCGATTTTTGATGTTCCATCCCACCTTGCGATTCCACTTCAAACGCTCTCCGGTCCAACTCTGCTTCCATCTCTGCTTCAAAGTCTTGAATATTCCTTTGAATTTTCGATGGAGGGTTGTGCAGCTCGAACATTTTTAAAAGCCTGTTGTTCTCTTGTCTTTCCTCTTCATCGCTAAAACATTTTAAAAGAATAACTCGTTAAAACACACAAGCAACGCTATTATCTTCTTGTATTAGTCGTTACTTCAAAATAATTAACTTAAATTACCTGTCCAATTCTAAAGCCATACCACCATCTTCGTTGTCCGAATCCGAACTCGACCCAAAATCCAAGTAATTATCCATCACGGCTTAATTATGGCTTAATTACTGTTGACTGTAAGAAAAGAAAACTACAATGGAACACTCCAACAACAATTTTGCTTAGCACTCACTCACTTCTCTGCAACTGTATCAGCTGTTCAGTCAGCTGAGGCTAAATGTTTTCAGTGCTTATTCAACTACACAGACAAAACCAGAAGCTTTTAGCTAAAAGCATTATTCTTTAGCTTCTGTCTCTTTCATCTTTTGGTCAACCCTCTGACCCCCAAACAAATGTTTTTATTTAGGTGTTTGTAAGCGATTTGTATTACCCGCTGACCGTTCATATTTTTCAACGTACCCCAGCCCATTGTTTACTTATCAGCGCAAAAGCGTTCCATCCGATTCATGCAAAAACTTTCTCCAAGCGTGAAATGAGAAAGTTGGGCATGTTTGCCTTACGCCTTTAAATAATTGGGAATGATTTTCGGGTATTCGGCCTCTGCCTACTTTACTTTCGTTCATATTTTAAAACTTGTATTATCCACTGTTTGATTAATATTGATAATAATAATAATGTAGCATATCTATTAAATAATCATAATAATAATAATACAACAATTAAAAAGGTGTATTATTAGTAATGTCGATCATAGGCCTGTCTATAGGACTAGCGTAAGTCAACTATATACGTTATCAGTTATCGAATTGGCCTTTTAAAATGTCCTTCACGTTTTCGTATCCCATTCTTTCTTCGCTTTTGCTTTTCGGTCCTGAATTTTTTGCAAAAGAGCTTTGCTTTCTAAGCAGAAAGTTTCCATATCGTCGGGGTCTATGCCATTAACCCTAACACTTTTCGGATTTGAGCAGTTCTTATTCTAAAGAGATGATCGGATTAAGAGATAAGGACACGCACGGGGTTCATAGAACAGAAATCAGGTTTACATAAAATTGCACAATGGGCGGGTAACTATATATTGGATAACTAAAATAGGGAAAGAGTTTTGGGTGTACCTCTCCGGACGGTTTTGTACAACGCTTCTTTATATTTTCACCATCCTTCGTAAGAAATTCACTCGGATTTGGAGGATAGACACCATTTCTTGGTTTAGCGGACGCAGTTTGCTTTAGGATCTTGTTGCTTTTTGGGTCTGCCTGGTCTTGGTCATTGGTACGGTTAAAGGAAGACAACCATCCTTTAACGTAACGGCAAACTGTTCGCTGGATAATTATAATCAGAAAACACAACTTGAATAGGAAAAATCAACATAAAAATGAGCAGTATTCATAATTACCATTTCTTTTAACCACATTAACACTGCTGTTTTTACTTACTAGTAAAACAAAGAGGATTATTTTTATCAACAGGACCCCAATAAATTTAATAACTATCTGGAAAAACTGTTGCCAAGTTGGCCCGTCAGGGCCCCAGTCGTTCAAGCCCATATTTTCAATTTACTGAGCAGCGAGTAATCACAACATTTAATGACAGTCAACTTCAACATATGCCCGTTAATTTCTAGACATTACCTTACGCAAGAAGTTCCAAGTAGGTCTGCATTTTTATGGACATTAACTTATAACTACGACTCATGACAACATTCGTGTTCAAGCATGCTAGAATTACGATTGAAACTTGGCGAAGATGGACAGAGGGAGGAAATCAAAATAACCACTGTAGCACAATTAAACGGGTACAGAATAAACAAAAACAACGGCTATGAAGGATTTTTATATGCAGATAATATTTATTGTATATAAGATCTAAGTGTATACAAATATATTTAATTAATGTACCTATTATGTCCTCGTATGTATTGTCATTATAAATTTTATTTCTTCTTCTGTTGTCGTTTTACTTTCTTAAATGTCGTCTTTGATGTTCGCTTATAACCTTTAACCCATCTGTCCCGTTCTTGTTCCCAATGGAGCTGTTTAGCATCTGCACAAACAAGAATGATCATGCAAAATCGACATTTTTCATTAAACATCAACAAAACAAAAGAGTGCCTAATGTAAAATGTAAAACATACCTGCATTATCTCTATTTATCAATGTACTAGGACCAGATAAACCTTCATCTGCATTAGACTCCAGCATTTCTGCAAACTCTTCAGCAGGCGCAAACATATCAACACCTTTACTTTTCTTAAATTTCTTTTTCTGTAGAAAAATAAACAAACATACATAAATGGTTTTTTAAACTCTAGACTGAAGGGGACACGTTTCTACATAAAGAGTTAAAAATACCTTAGGGGCTTCATCTTCAAAATCATCTTCCTCAAAGACATCGAGACCATCCTCTTCGTGAAAATCAAGGTCGGCGTCATCATCATCATCGAGCATTTCATCGGCGTCATCAGCTGCTCCAAATTCACCTTCGTCACTATATTGATTTTCCACATCTTCGTCTTCACTTTCACTGTCATCCCCCTTCTTTCGTTTTCCACCTTCTGGTGCTTTACTGTGTATTTCAGCTGCAAAATCCACATCAAAGTCATCATCATCTTCTTGGTCTGCGCCTTTAGCCGATTTAAAGTAATTTGCCATCAGTTCATCAAACTCATCGTCCCCAACACTTTCGGTTTCAGAGTCTTCGTCTGCCACTTCTTTAGATGTTTTCTTCTCCTTAAAATACCTACAGAAGTAAACCATTGGAATATAACATACCATAAAGTTATCATATACATGTGATCTAGGTGACTTTCAACATACCTGTAGAAAAACATTTCCTCCTCAGGTATTTTCTCCTCATTTTGATTTAAGTAATCATCAGAATTAACAGGTACATTTCGCAGGCCTTTAGGTTGATATGATCTAGTAGTTCCATGAGTCTAAAAGTCAGAGTGAAAGTTATAAATTGCAATGCGATATTGATATTATGGTTGTTACCATAATTAATTTCTTCACGATAAATTACCATTTTAGGTTTTTTAGAATTTTTATACACAAAGCGTTCCAAAAATCTAGCTATCGTAAAATCCTTCAGCGGGTTCCCATCATAGACAATGTGCTGGTGATGTAATAAACGCTTTGCAAAAAGGGATACACTGGGGTGGTAATGGTCAGTCAATTTTGCGATCTCATAAGATAATGAAAATTCCGCCCCGCAATATCTTGGATTTCTTGCGAATGGGTCATACTTACTGACTCGTGGTTGTTCTGATTTAACAGAACTAAAATCCCCTCCATTGGTGTTTTCTTCTTTATCTTGCCCAACAGATTCGTCATGGACTTGCGTCAAACTACTCGTAATATCTTTAATTTGTTTAGACTCCTTGATGGAATGATTATCTTCTGGCACCTCGACTTGTACGTTTGAAATTTTAATTAAATCCCTTATTTTTTCTTCATCCCTATGAGCAGAATCATGGTCGATTTCTTCTACTTCTTCCTCGTCACTGTCTTTCAGATCGATTTCTGGGACATTCTCTCCAACACGAATTATTCCTACATGTGCCTTAGAAACTTCTGACAGCAGAAAGAGAATAGCACAAGCTAAGTTTGGCTGAACACTCTGACAGATCTGTGGATTCAGATATCAATTATGTTAAAATCCTAAACTATTAATCTCTTTAATATCTCGGGTGGAATCACCATTACCTGCAACAACCGTTTGGAGAATCCCATCACTCTATTTACATTATCGTCACATTTCATTGACTTGAAAATTAAGTTTAGAAATTGGAGGTTATGAGCAGTTGTTGCTATTTCAGGACGAAGAAGCTCGCTATAAAGTGATCGGTAATATCTGCGATAAAAAAAGGCAAGAAATTAAGTTTAACAAGTTTGAATTTTACATTTGTTAAACTCGATAAAACATACCCCGCCATCTTGTATAACTAACCTGTCTGCCTGACTCGGATTATTTTCTATATCAGTGAGTTGAAATAAAATCGACAGTGCTTGGATAGCTATTGTGAAGTTAGATAAATGAACTATTTTGTACAGAGTGTCGACATTTTCTGTAAATTTGAAGCCAAGTTCTTTCGCTAAAGGATATGCCTTGTTGACTCCTGTCAGCAACCCACTCATCATTTTGCTGTCGATATTTCCCTAAAAATTATAAGAATGGGATGGGTCAACACAACAATGTAAAAATAATATGTTGAGAGTTGAGACAAAGTTAGAGTTAGGAATACGCAAGCAAGTATACAAATAAAATTACCGTTTTTATGCATCCCTTGAAAAACGCTAGGTAAACGTTAATTAGTTTACAGGCAATTTCAGGGTGCTCATCCTTTAAGTTAATGGTATTAAGGAAACAAATCCCATAATATTGTGCTCGAACTGCAATATTATTTCTGAAAAGAAGTCGCTCAACTTCATCCACTACAACCATTTTCATACGAGGATGATTTTCTAGCAGGGAGTTAAGGTAAAACAAAGCCCTACTTCCAACTTTTTTAATAGGATCACCGAGCTTGTTCACCAGCATTTGAAGCAGTTCCTGAAAACAATTTTTAAATACAGAAATGAAAATTAGAAATATTCCGTTACTAACATAAGACCTCGATATTTAGGGAAGGAAACCTACCGCTTCTTGCTCCGGGTGAGTTGATAAAAGTTGATAAATGATTAAGATTGCTTTGGCCCTGATTTTATCAACAGTGTCTAGGGACATCCTTCGTAAGGCATCAATGAAACCTTTAAAACATAGTTTCAATCTATCCTCGTACATCCACTTAATAAGGGAAATTTTATTACTTTGTAATAAACTTGATCCTCTCTTATCGAACATAATTAGCTTTCTATCAGGTGGAAGAAGGTCCTCCAGAAATAAATCCTTCAATGTGTCTATCAATTAAAGAATGAACACAAAATAATATCTTGTAATGACGATCAACCATGATAAATCAGAAAAATATCAATATTATGTAATACTAACCTGCAGCTATCAAACACTGTTGTTTAGACTGAGCTTTCACCATTGAAACCAAATTTTGCAGATGATGAAGATTGTGCACTGGAGAGTCCTGGATTTTCACAACATACGCAGCCATTTTATCCGGAAGGGTACCCACCTTCATCATCTTTTCCATCCACCGAAAATCAGACTTTTGGTCTCCTTGCAAGCATGCTGTTGACAGAGTACAATTAACAACGCCAGTTTAAACCTAATTTCTCTTCTCATTACAAACCATAGCTCAAGCCCCACTTACTTTGTTTATACGCATGACAATCATTGTCAAGTAAGTTCTCCGCAGATTTACGGATTTTATGAAGTTCTTCCTTGGCTACATTGCGGACTTCATGTTTTACGCTTGTCAAATCATCCGACGGCGCCTTATCCAATTCTGATTCCTACAAAAAACACCAATAAAAATACATCAATCATAAATTATTTCACATTTTACTAGTCAAGCAAAATACTAAACCACCTCCTCAACTTACCTCATACCACTTCCCTCCAGGTTTCACCACCAACTTTATATTCTTCACAAGTCCTCCTTTAGCTGTTTGATTCCTAATACTTCTAATTCGCTCCTTTGTCTCCTGCGATTCTTCCTCCGCACCCTCCTCCTTTCTCTTTGGTCCCTTCTTTTGCGGACCACCATCTCCTTTGTTGTTTTTAAAGGACCCCTTTCCAGGTGTCTTCTTCAAACTCTTCGGCTTAGGCGATGCTGTCATATTCCTTCCCACATCTTCACGTTTCTTCTTCCCAAACTTTTTCTTTTGTGCATTCTTCTTCTTCACAATGCCTCCTCCTTCTCCTTCAGCAGGTCTAATTTTCTGCTTGTCACCAAATTTCTTCGGTTTTACTTCAGAAGAGGAGCTGTTACCCCCACCCCCACCTTTCTTAAAACTTTTAATTTTCGCCATTTTTTTGTATAAAAATAGCTAAAAAAACCACCACCGTTTTTCACACACTTATAACTAAATCACTCCTTCTTGATTAATTGCTGTTTTTATAATTTAAATTAAATTTCACAAAAAAATGTTCATTTGTCTCAGCGAGGATCTACTGCGAAAGAGCATGTTTTTAGTACAAAACAACACATGCACACATGAATGTAAATATGAAGGTGGTAGTTCCCGGTATGGGTTTAACTCTATGGCTCTACAAAACATCATATAATTTTGTAGGCTCATTGTAGCATAGCATTTACCATATATAGCCAAGCGCTGCTGGTCTGTCTAGTGTCTAGTCGGAAGTGGATGGAATACAAGCCAAATCTAAGTGTACGTTCATCTGATCCCAACTTTCTCCTTCCACATGGGAAACGCTAAGGGGGAAAGTGAAAGTTACTTTCTCTCTTTGACTTGAAATGTTTCAATAGGGGTTTCCAGTAAAGACTTTTCATAAGGCTGGTATTAAGGGGAAAGCTAAAGGTTCAATTGAAGCCGATGGACGTACCCAAAGGAGAAATATACTAAACCATTTGATTCATGTTGTTGGGGTTTTGACGAGTAATGATAAAGTATTGATTAAAAGTTTGCAGAAATGATTTAGAATTTTAAGTTAGGGTATAATAGTCAAGCGGTATATATTCGACTGAAGCACATAAAAAAGAATCCTGGATATTAGTAAAAGAACTTTTTATCTGCAAAAATCTGCATACAATTTTATCCTTTAGAATTTTTTATTGCTTGGATTTGTATCATGTTAGCAAACGGAAAATGGTTATGTAAATTTTTTAAATAGAATGGACTGTGTAGAGATACCATGAGCCTTAAAAAAGATTTTTCTTTGATTTCTGAAATTGGTAGCTAATTTAATGGAATGTCTAAGGGATATTAGGTTGCTTTTAATCTTTTTTATCATTGAAAAGTTAAGCTATGTTTCCAAGAAGTATCTCGCTTTTGTACTGTTCACTGTGGCCCAAAGGCCATAAGCCAATGTATATTGGCTTTCACTGTTATGAAATAATACCTAGCCAGTTTGTGTTAAAAGTTTCGGACCAAAAATAGCTGTAATTCGTGGTAAAGTGCCGTGGGATGTCTTCGTTTCATCCATATCAATATCACTTAGAAAGAATGACATACATAAGAAAACTTTATAAAAACTTTGATACAGCATAACATTGGGTATTCCGAATCGATCTTCTTTCTCTCTCTTTTTTACTTTGATCACTGTACTATAAGTTGTAAGTTACATTTACGGATCACATTTTTGTTAGCTTGGTTATAGAATTCTATCATGTAAAATTTTGCGAGTTGAAGTAACTTTTTTCATTCATGTATGATTGCGATGACTTGAGAGTTTGAAAGAGTTTCAATTCAAACGGTTAATTACTTTAAAAGACTAAATATAAGGTTTTCATGCATATCCCACATGGTACTTACAATGAATTAAAACGGGTAAATGTACTTATTAATAGAACGTTTTAATTTAATTTATGCATAGTTTGGTATAGTGTAAGTCTGGTATAAACCTTGTTCTTGTTATAGAGTTAAATTAAGAGCATTACGATGACAAGTTTCACAGAATGTTTTTTATTTTAGGATGTTTCATTGCCTTGTATGTGTAATGTTTAAAATATAGTACGATAGTACGATATACATACTTTGTTAGTGACATGCCTTACATTTATGCCTTCGGTCATCCAACATCTAATATGTCTCAGGTAGGAAGACAAATTACTTGTAATATTGCATGGGACGAATATATTGACTTCAAGGGTTGAGATTATCTTACATGAATCATCATTTTATCCATATACTTTCATACTTCATACTTTCACCTACAATTTAACAAATCGAACGGGGTAATGTGGAATTCATACTTGGCCTGAAAAAGTAGATCATGAAACTTCATTTATCATCCATCATCTACATTCAACATTTCTTTCAGATGTAATTATGGAGAAAGTGTGTCATGTTGAAAATAGGTATGGATATGCTTAAATGTCTAAAAACCAATGCAATAGGCAGTTTCATTTTAATTCTGAAAAATGATTGGTATTGTTGATCGAGTAACTGGTGCTTACAAGGAACCTATTTTATATGTGGCTCACGTTGAGATTGACCATGTGTACTTCCAGGGCTATATTGATGCGTAGAGTCCGAATTCAATTTTAGTTTACTGGGAATTTTAGGCGTTTAACCCTAACGGCGTCACCTTATATTTTGATCGTACCGTAAACAGTGTGTAATACACGATGGCAAAAAAAATAATTTATATACATAAAAAACTAGCCTTAGAAAACCTCCATGCAAAATTTGGGGCAAATCGAAGGTAAGGTTAAAGAGTTTTTTGACTTTCTGTTCTTCTCACTATGGTAACCGAAACTTGGACCCCAAATCAGAATTTTTGAGATGTCCATATTTTGGAAACGTTTTACCCGATTGACCTGAAACTTTGTAGATTTGACATTTTTCGACATGCTGATTCAGAAAATGAAATCACTGAACAAATTTAGATTCATTAAATAGTCTCAACACCATGAGGCTATATTTTCGAAGCCCTGTAACTTGGCGACAATTAAAATTCCCAGTAAACGGTTTTCATATTCGTAATCTACGACAGAGATAACCTCTAAAAATACCTATGAGTACCTTCAGCAGGAGCCACATGAAAAAGGCAAACCTTGTTAGTAAAAAAAACTCCTACAAGCATTATTGTTTTATATATATTTATTAGATTCCACGCAAATTAGGCGTTTAATCTGACATCAAACTGGGAACGAAAGAACCAAACATGAATGATTGTGGCTTGTCGCAATATAAGGGAATTAGGCAAAAGAAGAAGAGTACGTAGCACATCCTATGATAATAGAGTCAAAATGATTTTAACATATGAAAATGTGTGATTGCGAGAAATAGTAGGCGCTCGTACCGTATATTTTAGACCATATTAGGTACCTATATAAGAATCATATTATATCATTCTTCTACGTGATGTTTTGGTTGTTTAATTTAAACAGCATCATAATCAAGGTACGTATTACTTTCATGTTTAGAGGAAATGCCAATAGACTGGCTAGTGTGGCTAGTGACCAGTGACTTACTAATTGCTAGTATTCAATTAACTCTTTGCATATTACATAACAGCTCAAGTTACATACGAGTTATACGCTTGTGCTGATTATTATTCTACGTTCGTCATTTAGGCGGTAGTTAACATCAACCAATATTGCATTTTTACACACACAAATTATTATGTAGGTATTATTTTTTGCGTATTTTTAATAATTCTTACGTACATTTTCGTCATTTTAGACATGATATATGCAACACTAACAAGATAAAATGAAAACTCAAAGCAGATCCCTTAATATTTCTCTTTTCCGAACTCCGTTCATTAATTACCTCTTTTACGACAAAGACGAATAATTCTGCATTCTACGTACAATACGAAGGATGTACAGAAATAGGGAGACGTTAACGTATATAAAAAAGCGTTTGTCCTTTTTTACAAACACTTTATGTGTTTCACATACATATTCCGAACTCCAAATAATAATTAGACACACTCTGAATGATTAATATTATATGTATACAAGCATGCAGACAATTGCAAATATACTTACATCCATAAATTTTCATCTGAATCTAGGTCTTTGGCAAATGCTGAGTTTTGGTGTTAATACTACGTGATCTTGTGCGTTTTGCAATATCATGGTCGTAAAAATTAGTTCAATAAAAGGTAGCCCGTCTGCCGCACACAGCGTTGTCTTGGCACAAAATGGTGTATTAAAGGTAGTAATTTTTTTCTTGCGTACTTAAAAATGCGTCGACCTATTAAAATAAAGTTTTTACGAAATCTTTAACTTTGATGCATTTAGTCAGGAGAAGAAGGTTTTGTGCTAAATTGGATTTATCATTTTTATGGTTTTCATCATAATGAGACCAGTACGTCGTCGGCTACTCGTTCGAGAGCCAGGTACACTTACATTTGCACTTGAAACTGAATCAATCAAATTAATATGGTGACCAGCAACCAGAAAACTACATCGTTTACAAATCCCCTGATTTGTAGTACGCATACTTATGTACCTACCTGCACTATATATATTTACAATTTACACATCATTGATAAGTTTGTACCCGACTAAGAAAGGGGAAAATGGGTACTGATGAGAACTGTGTCTGTGGAACACAGGCAACTGTATTAATTGCAACATATTACAACCAAATATTTATGTAAGGTACCCATACTTTTGACATATGTCCACAGTTCATTACTTAAAAATGTAAAAAAATCAATACTAACACACTGTGTGCTGAATAATGGAGCACATCTTTCTTAAATATAAAATAAATTGGATCATAAAAATGAAAATTGGTATTGGTATACGCTCTTACGTTTTGCGTTCATCTCTCCAAGGGTACTGTGATTGTGATATGTCATCCATCATCAGTGCAGTTATTCTTGTGTCTTGTACATACCGTATTTTCGCTATTACAGTCCCGGGGCTCTATTTGTAAAATGAATTTGCACCCTGCGCTGTAACAGCCAGAATACGGTACACAAATCATGATTCTCAAAGTGCACATGTTGTATTACGTCTTGTCAGGCTAACCATTTTTCATAAAGATTCGATAAATCAAAATTTGGGGGTATTATTAAAAAAGGAAATGGTCAAATACACTTACGAAATTATAATAAATCTATTTATAATTTAAAATGGAAATTTTTATCATGTAATAAAAAATGCATACAATGTTATGAATAGATTGAAAAAGTGAAATACCAGTGGGTATTTGTTTTTAACCCAAAAATCTGCAATCCTTTCGTTTGTACTCCATTTCTTTCTGATAAAAATCGTTATACAATGCACAATCGGGTTTTTAAATTTTACTTCTACTTTCATCATCATGATTCTCTATTTTTGAGAGTATGTAGATATGCATGCAAATCCTGGTTCTGGTTATGTAATTCCCTCTGCCTTCTGTAATCCGCTTAAAACACATTCATCAGAGTTGCATTTCTGGCTTGGCTAAAAAATAAGGCGAGGCACATTCAGGAGGTATGCAGTTTTGTTGTGTGCATTTTAACAAGTAAAAGGTGAGTTTTTGGGAAGAATCAATTTGCAATGCACTTCAGGATGCATTAACTGCCACATGCCCCACCAATCTTAACTTAAATAGGTAAATCTATAAAAATGTACTGCATCTTTTGTTATCTGTAATGTATGCATTACATCAACAAAGGCGATTGGTTAAATAACATTTTTACAATGTGTATGATTAATATAAATGACTATGACTTGTTATGATGCATGCGAAAAAATAAAACCAACCACAATAATAATGGCAATTATCACGAAAATGCAACCGATGACGAATATTCTTTCAATGAAGTATAGAGGCATACATTATATAGCATGTTAAACAAGAAATGTTTAATTCGCTTTTTATGCACGACATCTAATGAATACTCAATTCACATACAAGTTCATCAGGTATTTTCGTATAACATGATGGAAATTTTGTACCAAAATCATGAAACTTCAATCCTTGGTTGGTAGAGCCTGCCTTTTCTAAAATTACTGATGGACTTGACCTATATTATCATATCAATCACAATGAATGGCGTAACGTTTCTTTAAGTACATATTAGTTGCAATATTTTTTTAAATGCTGTTTAATGATTGGAATTTCAAAACAAGATTTTAGCGTCATAGTATATCCTAACAAATTTGTGCAAGACTAATACTGATTGAACACCAAACAAAATACCTACTAAAGCACACGATTTTGAATAAATGATTATGGTTTGAGAAACAGTGGAATCATAAAATCATACTTGCACGTCAAGTGATCTTTGAGTTTGAGTTCAGTTCAGTCAGTCGAGCTGAGTGGTTCGTTTATTTTTCACTGCTGCTCAATTCTACTTTGAATGCAATTTGCATAAACTTCCTTCGTAAACCAAATCCGTGATTTGGCTCATGCCACTTCACAAAATGTCTGTAAACACTGACTTACATGGCATTGTTTTAAAATGCCATGCTTCGTTAAAAATTAGTGAGTATCTCACAGCAATCTCAAAAATTGTAAACCCTCAATCAGTAAAATCCTTTGGAAAAATAGCCGGAAGCAACTATGGTGTATTTTTTAATACCAATAGTAATTGTGAGAAACTTTTGGATGAAGAAAAACTTACCATTGGAGAAACTGAAATTAAAATTCAAGCGTTCACACCATCGCTCAAAACCGTGTATGTGAAAGGTGTCCCTGTAGTTGACAACCTAAAACCATTAACTGATTACTTGGAAACATTTGGCGAAATAAAAGCTGCACCGGTCCGGCTCCCACTCAAAGACCTACCAGATGGTTTCTCCCACATTTTGTCCCACACTCTAGTTATTAAAATGGTGCCCCACAGTGAAGAAATTAAATTGCCCAACTATGCAAAAATAGACTTTGGCTGTGACATCATTAAAGTTAAAATAGAGCATGGTGCCAAGAAATGTTTTATGTGTGGAGACCGTGGCCACGAGAGAAAGTTATGCCCTAAATATGTTGAAACTTTCCCAGCTGTAGAGCGTGTTAATCACTCAAATGTAAAAGCTCCAGAAACATCCCAAAGGATTGCAGGATTAGTTGAGAACACCTCAAATGCTGACAACGCATGGACTGATGCAGCCAACAAAAGAAAAAGGGCCATGAAAGGGAAAAATTCAAATGAGCGTAATTTAAATGAACAGAAATCAGCATCAACATCACCCGAAGCTTCCAAGCCAACCAAAAATGCACGAAAGGAATCAAGCTTTGATACAAACACCCTCATACAATGTTACAATGAATGGAAGAACGTGTCTGTTGGCAACGGCCACCTCAAAAATGCAGAACTTCTGGATTTATTAAGGGAATGCTGTTACGACATTAACAAAATCCCACGTATCGCCTGCAAATTCTCCAAAAGTTCATCCCAACTTGGTGGTCAACTCACTGCCTTGATTGGCGTAGTCACCAACCCTGATCTGAAACTCTTCATTAAGCAAGTTAAGGATTCCATCCCTTGTAACCTCAATGACATCTCAATGGAGGAATCGGATTCAAGCGATTGATACTTACTTGAAAAGTTGCGGCCTAACCATCATCAGGAAAAAAAGGAAAAAGCGAGGAGGAAATAAAAAGATAGTAAACAGTAACTCTGAAATACCTATATTCAAATGTACATCATGTAAATTAGTTCGTAATGCATATTCTTTTCCCAAGTTTCTCTACACTAACGCATGTTCAATCAATAATGATAAGCTAGATATATTGCAAGGTATGAGTCTAGATTTTGATATATTAGCAATTACCGAAACTTGGAGTAATCAAAATAAGGATATTAGTTTGCAAAATTTTTATTTATACGAAACCAAACGCACGATAAAAGGTGGGGGTGGCACCGCAATTTATGTTCGTAATACATATCAATGTACACGTTTTAAAAACTATATTTACAACAATAGTGATGAGTTTGACATAACTATGGTAATTATCCGCCCAAATTATTTACCTCGAAATGTCACTGTAATTGCTATAGCTTGTGTATATTTGCCTCCCAACTCAAGCAAAATGATACAAAACAGGCTCTTCAAATGCCTTTTAAATGCATTTGAAAATCTCAACAAAAAATATGTATCTCCTGGTTTTATAATTCTTGGGGATTTCAATAAGTGGAAATATGCAAGCTCTCTCACTAGTTCCGCAAGTCTCAAACAGGTTGTCAGTTTCCCAACTTTTTTTGATACTAAGAGAAACCATAAAAGCAAACTTGACCTTATTTTTAGTAATTTGCAAAAGTGGTATTGTATACCAACAGTATCGAGCCCACTAAAACTTTGCTCTACTTACCACATTTGCATAACATTGGAACCGACCAATAGTCTAATGAGTCACAAAATCAGCAAAGTTGTAAACTATCGTGACTACACAAATGAGAATCTCTCCTACTTTGCCGACCTGATAGAGAAGACAAACTGGAAGCCATTGTATGATTCAAAATGCATAGACTTTAAAGTAGATTATTTGAATATGGTACTCCTCAATGCTTTTGAATTAACCTTTCCTGAAAAACAAAAAATTGTAAATGCAAACAAACGTTCATGGTTAACCCCTGAGTTAGTTGCCTCTTTCCGCTCTTTACGTAAAATGGTGAGAAACTCAGGTCAGTACTTAAAATTCAAATGTGAAATCAACTTGAAAATCAAAGAGGCAAAAGCAAAATACATGAAAAAGATTCAAACGCAAATAGAAGTGCAACCCACATCGATATACTCGGTAGCTAATAGTCTTTGTGGATCCAACAAACCTATATCCCCTGTAGAGCAAATCTCTGTTAGTGAAAATTTAAATATTAGTGCGACACTTAATAAGATAAACTGTCATTTTACAGAAATAAACAACCGCTATAGGCCAATTAGTGACAGTTTTGATAATGTTGCTCCAAACAAAAATTATCTGTATGTAAATGAGTTTCAAGTGCTCAAAAGTTTTAACAAACTAAATGTAAAAAAATCGAATGTACCTGGTGCACTCCCAACCAAATTCCTAAAATTTGCTTCTGTTCACATTATCCCAATGTTCACACATATTGTCAACTTCAGTTTTATGAAACTATGTGTACCTTCCGAATGGAAAAAAGGTTTTGTAACGCCTGTACCAAAAGACGCTAACAATGTATCATTTGATAACTTAAGACCAATTACTCAAACGAATGTTTACTGTAAGGTTATGGAAGAGTATATGTTCAATAGAATTTATGACCAAGTCATCAGTAAACTTAGCATTTGCCAGTACGGTGCAATTAAAAAGTCATCCACTGCACATTACCTTGTGTCATTGTACGACTTTGTGTTAAAAGCTCTTGAAGCACCAAATACTTATGTAATCATAGTCTTACTTGACCTGTCAAAGGCTTTCGATTTAGTTGACCATAATACTGTTATTAAAAACCTTAAAGAAATGTGTGTAAATGATAACGATATCCTGTGGGTTGCTGATTTTTTGAGAAATCGAACCCAATGTACCAAGTACAAAACCCTGCTCTCAAATTTTCTATCCATAAGTAACGGGACGCCCCAAGGAACAAAAATCGCTATTTTGCTATTTATTATACTTGTCAATAACTTGTTAACTACCTTCTATGACAAATGGGGCAGTGCTAGTAATATAATGAATGCTTTTGTCGATGACATGTGTATTGCTGAGGCAGTCAAATATGGTAATCAACCCCAAATAAACGAATATGTAAATGATGTGTATTCTAAAATGTCCTCCAATAATATGGTACTAAACCCTCTCAAGAGTAATGTTGTTATTATTGATAACTCCAAAGGTAAAAAATTTAGTAACTTCAAAGTAGTCATCAATGGTACAGAAATACCCAAATGTAATACAAGCAAATTACTTGGAGTAGTGATAAATAGCAAATGTGACTGGAAGGACCATGTACACCATATTTATGCAAATGCATGTAAAAAGCTCTTCATTCTACGCAAACTTAAGGCTGCTGGTTTTCAACCAGCCCAACTGAAACGAATGTATACCACGTATATTCGTAGTATACTAGAATATTGTTGTGTGCTCTGGTCTAATTACTTAACCTTCGAGAGTAAAAAATTGCTAATAAGTGTTGAAAAGAGAGCTTTGGGCATCATAACAGGCAAATATGTCTGTAAAAGCAATTATGATACAGTGTGTGTTAATCTCGGCTTAAAATGTATTGAATTTAGGTGGAGTGATTTGTGTGTCAAGTTTGGTAAAAAGTTACTGGTAAATGAACGTTATGGAAATTGGCTAAGTAAGTACCAAATTACTAGAACACCAGGGTTCTGTAGTAGGTATAATAAAAACAAACTCAACTTCCGTGCTGTACCTAGTAAATACGAGCGCTACCGTCGTTCTTCAATACCTTACCTGGTAAAACTTATGAGAGATAAATGTTAATGTATAAAATTTAATTAAGTAAACCTTAGTCTATTTTTCACCCCCCCTCTTTGTAACACAGCGCCTTAATCGGCGTCGTGAACCTCTTCTAATTAACCTTTCCCTGTAACTCTGTTATATGTATATCATCTTCAGGATTGCTAACTTTGTGGCTCTCCTGCCCAAGATATATTTGTTTTGCTTTAATAAATAAATAATAATCATCCAAGGAAAATAGCATCACAACAGAAAATTAAACTAGAGAAAAGTTATACAATATAAATGCATACAAAACTGCTCGCATCCCATTAAGTATCCTTTTTCGTTTCCAATTTTTTAGCTTCCATCGCTTCTATCTCTCCGTAACAGACATCGAATACAGACTGTTTAGTATACTGCAATTGCTTATATTGTTGTTTTCATTCACTCATGGTATTTTGCCGCGTGCCATATTATGGCACTGTCGTATGCCTTGTACGCACCATTAATAAGACAAGGCCAATAAATTCTTTAAAAATTTATTATTACAGGAGACACGAGGCCAATCACATATAAATATCAGAATAGTGAATATAATAGTCACAGTTAGTGCGCAAAAGATTTTACGAAGGGAATGGTTCAGCATTTAAAGTAATTTATTTGCATAAAATGTAGAGAGAAAAACCAAAATAAAAAACAACCTTCCAGTAAATTATTATTGTTTCCAAACAGTGATTGCGGAACGCATAAAATACGCATTGTGTTTATAAGTAAATGTCTAAGCGCTGAATAAAAAATGCATAGGGATGGGTTCCAGCGACAACAAATCCAGAGAAAATCTACATCTAAATCCGATCCGCCTACTCATTTCTGTGTACCGAACTGCTATTTTCACGGAGACTTTTATACATGCAAACATCGGCATAAGTTTTTTCAATCGACATTATGTTTTGTCTTCAATCTGCAGCTAGGGAGTTAGTATTTGGAATGTCAACTTTAGAGACTAGAGAAACGTAATACTTTGTTTTTCGCTACCCTCTGCCTACATTGAGCAATGATAGCTCTTCTAGTTTGTGGGAATATAGTTTACAAAATTTGAGAAATTGATTCAGTGTCAAGTGCACCAACGAATGGATGCAGTAGTATGCAACTAGTTAGAGGGTATGCATACGCAAAACTACTCAAATAAGAAATGCATTTGAAGGTTTCTATCGGAAGGCGGAAACTGGAAACTCTTACGCACATTTTAATACAGGGCGGATTTTGGTAATGGAGTTTGAGACGGATGATTTTTATGCAATCCAAAAAATGTCCTTACGCGTAAACGAAGGAGATAAGTGACATTTGGAATTCCAATAGGAAAAAGTTTAGTGAAAGTACGAAGATTGATTTTTGCATAGAATAGGACGGATTTTCTTAATTTGTTTTGAGGTTTCAAGTTTCAAGATGCAGTTTGCTCCTGCTCTACAGAAGCGAATGGAAAGTTCCAATATTGGATACAACCTCTATGTCGGAATTTGAATAAATTGGCATCTAATCTAATAGGCGTACTTGCTTTGGTTCTTGTTAGGTTAGATATTCAAGGCGAGATGGGAGCGTACAAGTTGGAAGCATAGGGTTATAAGGTTATGAGCATTACTCGCAAGCTTTTTTCCTTATGTGCAATAAAATCATTGTCGATCGTAAAATTGCGTCATCAGGCAGCACCGGAGGTACGACTTCGGTAGACATAAGTAAAAATTATTCGAATAAATTCCTATTGAAGTTAAATCAGTTAACATGTAGTGGACATTGTTAGTTCATATTAGCATTTAAAGGTTTGTAACTGCAAAATATATACAGTACG
>JAHZNG010004154.1:0-12866 GCA_027744375.1 Orchesellides sinensis | reverse complement strand
GGTTGATGTGGAAGTATTGTAGTATTATTGGAAGATCATATGATGTATGAAATTGTTCACACAGCCTTGTTCTTCTATTGGGAAAAATGGAGATGGGCAAGTCGAGTAATCTTGTGAGAAAAGTTGACTGGGCCTGAGACCATTTCTCCGTAGCCAATTCGGGGCACAAAGCAATTTAGGCTTTGTCAAACAGATGGTAGGTGTGACACGCTTGGCTCTTTGCAATACACTTTCCGTCCAGCACGTAAGAAAAGCCTATGAATGGAACAAGGTGGGGCAGTTTGAGAATAATATAAAAGTAGCACATAAGATAAGATTGCGAAGGTATATCTTATCTATCTAGTCTAGAAATTATAAAGCTATTATGAAAACTTTAAATTTTTAAATTTTGTAAATTTAAGGTGCATGAATTACTGTTATCTTTGGAACTGTTTGATACTCTGCCTGGGAGAAATAACAAAAACAGTTAGTGTTTGGACTTGGAATCTTTTGATTTGATGCAATATTAATTTTCCATTAAAAGGGCAAGCGTGCCAATGGCTAATTTGCTGTATTCATCATATGACCAGTCTGGATAGAGACTTTAATGAATGCATACTCTGTTAAGTGGATATAGTACTATAATTCAGCTTTTTAAAGTGACTCTGATAAGGATAAAGGACTTTTATAAGGATGACATAATATTATGTAAATAAGTTGAAAGTCCATTTTAAAGATGTTTTGTTGGATTAATTGCATGCTGGAATGCATACTAAATACAGCATAGTTAATATATCGCAAGGCGGAATGGCAAACAAGATCTTGACATATTTGTCAGTTTGAATTAATAAGAAGCAAGGTCTAATAACAAACTGGCTTCTTCCATTCATCACAAATTTACTAATAGTGAGATTAATAGCGGTTTTATATTGATGCATAGGAATGACTATACAGTGTTTTGAGACAGGCTAAATATAATTTATATCTGAATTGATAGATAAGATTGGTCACAAGTTGAAAAGCATCGTCATTTCCTTATCCTCAAACACCCATATTTTATAGAAGTAAAAAATAGTATGGTATAATTAACACTAAAACTATATGTATGTAAGAACTATCAAATATCTTCTCAGTCTTGCATGCAATTTTAGACGGACTTGGCTTACCGGTTCGTTAAATTAACTTATATTGATATTACTATCATATTCAGTCTGGAACAAGTAATTTAGATATCTTTGAGTTTTGGTTACGATCCTCCTCGTTTGACTGCACTGCTTTGCTGTTCGGATCGTCGTTGTATTCCTTTGTAATTTTACGTTCTGAACTAATTTTACAGAAATTACTCACAAAAATGTGTCATCTTTTAGAAATATTTACGAAGTTCGCATTTCCAACGCCTAATCTTTTCGAGAGTCTTCGTTGTTCCGGTTGGCAGTGTATTGCTATGGCTCCATCAACCAAAGATGTGTGTTACGACAATGACAAACGAAAGTACAAACGGGTGGTGGTAGTGGTGCCAGTCACCTGCATCGAAGATAAGTGTAACCGTCACCGACTAGCTGTAAGACAACACGACCTTATCGTGTACATGTCATTTCAACTTCCGTCTCATTGTACCCCGCAAGTTATGTATGTACCTTAGGTATCTATTGTAACTGTCACTGTGAGTGTAATACTTTATTGATCAATCTTATTACAAGGAGAATTTTATTGCTAGCATTTAAACTGTTTGCTCACAATAGCTGGAAAGAAAAAGACACAAAAAGTTAATCCTCAACTGTACACAGAGAAACTGAAATACATATTACTACTCAAAACTACAACCAGATTGTCAATGGAACCTGGAGGAGAGTTTGGCTTTCAGAACCTACCAAACTACCAATTTCCAGCTTTTAAAAACTCTCTGGTTAAAGAGGCGCTAGTAAAATGGTCAATGGTTGATGGATTGAAAGTCCAAGCATATTCATTCGATAAGCCTTTTCGAAAGTATATGGAACGGGAATTTCTACTGGTGAGCATCCGATAACCCACATGGTTTAAAAATCAAATTAATAATTATTTTCAAGCATGTACATATGTAGGTATATTCTGTTTTGTTGATCGAATAGGACTTTTTGGGATGTCAGAATGTTATTTCAACCTTGATGAAAGCAACACTGGATCATGCATTCTCGCCCATGGGTATGCTTTTATTTATTTGTAAATTATTTGGCTTCTGAACGCAGACTGCTATTTTCTTAATATAAATATATGTTTTACAGTTTGACTGTTTGCTATATGTAACCATTTGTTTTTATATGTACAGGTGCTCCGGTAGACATTCTAAAATTTTCTGAAGTAAAGTGTACTTTGACCACTTTGGATATTTTCGAAAAAATTAAGCAAGGAAAAAACATTGTCCGTGAAAATGGCTCTATCGTTAAATGCATGCCACTTTATAAACATGCCGAGATTAATGAAGCAGATGGAGGATTTGATATCGAGATAGGAGATAACCTCAGAAAAGTATGTTTGGCAACCATTATTATTGACAAATATTAATTTCACAACTAAAAACGCATTTAGAGTCATTTTACAAACTTGATAGTTCGCCATTTGCCAGTTTTGAGTCGAATGTTATTTTTCTGTTAAAATCATGTGCTCCTTCAAACTAATAATTGTATTTTATAATATTATGCATGCATAGATGCTTCTGTCCAGCCATGATAAAAACAACGAAGATGCAGACGAAGATATCCAAGACGTTCTGTCAGACGATGACAAGAAAGAGTTTTTGTTCTCTCTGTTTTCTCATTTGGTGATTGGAGGCTCCCTCTGCCAATATGAAGACAATATTGAACCATATATCCAGACAACGAAATTATTGTACAAGGATTTAATCGCAGTAGCTGCTGCTCGAGATAAAGTGTCGGGATCAAATGGCAAAAGTGGTGATGAAATACTTGGGGAGGAGGGCAGACTGCAAGTGATTTCTCATGTTTACAAAATTCACTGCGCCTCCAATGAAGTTTCTAGCAAGAAGGATATCCTTTTTAACCGCCAGTACCTTAATAATTTCTTTTACATCATTGTAAATCCCCTTAAACAGATTTGCTTAACCTTGTACCACCATGTCTGAATTCTGAATCTGAATCTGCGCACTAAAAAATTCTATCATTTTAAAGTTCCAGGTCACATGAATTTGCAATGCATTCATATTTTACGTAGTTAATGTACTTTAATTTAGCAAAAAATCAAGTATTACTGATATTCTAAGGAACTTTATAATTCAGATTCAGATAGATTTAAAAGAATCTGATGATTGATGAATTTGCAATGTCATGAGTAATAATAAAATTTCCTAAAAAGTGATGTGTAATTGCTTTTTGCTCTTTAATTATCTTCGTTTGGTTTTTTGTTAGCGTCTCAAGTCTGACCTTTAAAATGACTATGACGAAGGAAAAAGTTCAAACCGCGTTGTAGGCTATGTTATCTTGGATAAAGATTCATGAATGCAGCCTTAAAACCAAATGGTGCATAAGACGTGACTCCTTGTAAATTCCTGGTGGTTCTTTGCATATAATTTTTAATACATAATTTGCTAACTCGATTTAAAACAAATACTTACTATCCAAGAACGTTAATAATGTTTTGGACTAAGAGATTGTTATTTTGCTTCATAAAAACCTACCTAACGGAACAATATAAAGAGTCTATAAATTCTTTTTGAGTCACAAGACTGAAACTGTATGTTGTAGATTTAACGACTTAATCCTGCAACAAATGCATTTTACATACATATATATAGCCTTTAGCACTGCAAGTCTACATGGAGCGTGCGACACTCTGACCTCGACAGTACTCATGACATTTGTCATTCGTCAAAAAATTTTTTAGTACAAATTCATTTGTTTGAACCCGCAACTGGTTGGGTTGTATGGTCCGATTTTGGTTGGTTTTGTCTGGTTTTTTTATTTAGACACGTGTATAAATAACATGGTTGTAACATTATCTATTCTGGGATTTATAAAATATTTTATTAAAGTTTCAAAATTAATGTAATGCATAAAAAACGGTACCTGAAATCATGTACCATTAACACGTGGGGGTAATATTTGTACCTAAATTCTGTCTATCGCCATTAAACGTGTTAAGCTCAGTTTGGAGTAGGGTCAGTTTAAATGTCAGCTTAATGTGTAAACAAGTTCAATCGTATTTCGGGTCAAACTGTATAATCGATTGAAAATTAAGAAGTAATTTGCACAACGAAAACTTGCATTTTTGAAAAGGTTACATAAACAAAGCAAAAAACATATAATTAAGAAAATTAAACACCTTTTGCACCGTCTGATTTGTGAACCTTTCGTTGCATTGCATTCAATTAGTAAACATGCACTGTCGGTTAGTGAGCACGGTGTTTTCAGATCTTATAACAGTAATTATGGTTTTCTGTTGTTCAATTCCTATACTATCTTTAAAATTAAAAAAATATGATTCATCAGACATTCCAGAATCAATGTCTAAAAATAAAACATCAACTTAACAAACTTTGTTTTGCAATATTTTTCCAAATTAATGGGTGTGCGTGTGTGTGGCAGTCGTCGTGGGTGTTTTAATATCTTTGTTCGTGTGACTTGTAGCTCCTCCTCCCCTATTTAATATACATACTATGCACATTTTGTTTTTGCAACAGGGCATCAAATATTGCTCAAAAATCTGTCTCAGGAGGCACGAGTTTAATCCATATCTTTGTAATTGTGTCGTCTTGAATGGATGTGTCAAAGTAGTACGTGCTAGAGATAATCAAATTACGCGAATCGATCATACAACAATTTATATGATTTTTGCAGTACCATAATTAAGTCAAAACGAAATTTAAGGTCATGACGCTACGGGAAGGTATAAAAATGAATGAATCTTTTGTTATCTCCATAAGAAATAAAATCCGAACGCAGATCTGAAATCGAAATCAGTCTGAGTTTAGCTTGAGTCGCCTTAATATAACTTTTCAGAAGTGTTTCAAAAAAACATTTACGAAACTTTCTGGTATTTAATTATTAATATTTAATCATCGACTTGATTGGCTCGTCTTTAAACTCTTTGTGCTAAAACCAAAGCTTACAGCATGGCTCCAAAAGATAAAGTTGGTCCAGCATCAAGTTATCCGGGGATCTGGAAATATCCAACTAATCGAGAAGCTCCTTTTCGTATAGCAGAGGACTGGATGGCTGGTACGGTTATTTGTAGACTAACATACAATGAGATAGTTAGATTCTTGACTCATTTTAAAATTTGTATAAATGCAGCAAAACGAAAAGACGACGACATCGAAACGTTATGGCGCGTGCATGACAAGCTCTATAATTTGGATCCGTTTATCAAGAACCATCCCGGAGGTTCTGAATGGTTGATAATGTCCCGGGGAACTGACATCACGGAAGCATTTGAGTCCTGTCATACTGTTAATATGGAATCGATTGAAAAGCTTTTGACCAAGTTCTACGTAAGGGACGCCACCCAGCCCAGAATTTCCCCATTTACCTTTAAGCAAGATGGATTTTACAAAACTTTGAAACGGCGAATTGAACCTGTGTTAAAAGTAGGTTAATTGTGATGTCAACTTTATTTAAACTAGACTTTTTGAGGACCAATTACGATAATGATCTTTTTCTATTGTTTTGAAATGTAAGGAGGTCGGAACAGGACCAACCAAAAGTATACTTTTCATGCAAGATAGTCTTGTGTTGGTATCCATTCTCCTCGGCGTTCTTGGGGCGATTTACAATTCCACTGCGTTGGCAGTTTTGTCAGGTGTATGTTTTGCATTTGAAGCAATTGGGGCACACAACTTTTCGCATGCGAGAGAAAACTGGAGGAAGTATTATCTGGACTTGACTCTCATATCATCCTATGAATGGAGGATCACCCACTTTTTCAGCCATCACTTGTATCCCAACACACTCATGGTACTAGTAGCAGAGAGTACACAATCCTATATAACCGATACTATAATTGCATTGGCTAAGAATCCCATAATTGTTTGCAGGATATGGAATTGACTATGTTCCCCTCGTTCCAATTCTTGCCCAACAGACCCAAGCCGTGGTATCAGCGCTATTTTTCCGTTTTCTACTCACATCTTATGTATGCTTCCGGGTTCTGGATCGATTTCATAAAGAGGTTTGCTCATGTCGTTTTGTGGAAGAAAGAATTTCGGCCTGAGAATGCAATTGTGTTTTTTGAGCTCTTGGGACTCATGTTGATTACTGATGACATACAGGTCAAAAAGGCTTTTCCTATAAATTTTAATGCGGAAATAATGTTGCAACTGGTTTTAAATTTACATTTTTCTGATTGCAGGCTGCTCTTAAAATGTGGCTTATCATTCACACAGTCAGCTCTTATACATTTTTGACCATTGGGGCGGCGGCCGCTCATCACCATCCAGACATATTTCATGATGGAGATGAAGCACTTCCGGATCCAGATTTTGGGTAAGCATTTAATAAATATATATTTTTATCACCTGCAACTTTTGGAATACGTATACCAATCTGTCACTAAATTCTTGTCTCAATACCTCTTTTGCAGTATTGGTCAGTTAGATGCTACCAGAGATAGGGCTGAAACTCTCTTCCAGAACTTGTTTGTGGTCATCATATCTTTTGGTCACCATCCACTTCACCACCTCTTCCCAGCTATCTGTCACTCTAAACTTCATCATTTGAAAACCGTGTTCGACAAGACTGTGAGTGAGTTTCAACTCAATTACCCCACCGTTCCCCAAGCGGAGATGTACATTGGATGCTACAAACAGTTAGCCCGTACTGATACCAAAAAGCGAAAAAATAACTGAAAGAAATAAGCAAATCTGTGAAATAGTAAGATAAGAAGAGGGTACCTAATACACACCCACTATGGCAATATAATAAGTAGATGTCACCTTACATGAGTGTAACATAAAGCATTTCATTTACTGGAAAAGTAGTATGACTCAATTCTAGGAAAACACCAAATAACTAAATGAATCAGTACAATATTAGTAATTTGGGTTTTGCGAAGACAATTTAAAAGTAATAGTCGCACCAAGCGGTTAACTTGTTAGACATCAAACGGGGTTATAAGTAAAACACATTTATGACATGATACCGCGTGAAGCTGACCTTATACGTGGGACAGTAAAAGGTCGTTAACTCACCTTGCCCTGATTAATTATGGTTTGAAAAATTGAAAACAGTTAAGAGTGAAAAAAATGTTAACCTGTTGTACATAGATTATATAGCACGCCGGGTTCGTGTAGAATGCAAAACGGCGTTTCTTTTCTGGAACGAGACATCGTTTCATGATATGCACCTAATTTATTAAAAGTTCTATTTACATGGTATACATTTACGTACATATACATAATTGAAAACAGTTGACAATGATAGCGATTAGAAACCTTTGACGCGATTGCCTGATTTGTGATTGTGATTTACAAAACAGCAGCATTCTTGTGATCCAGCCACCTCTGCTTACCCATTCTAAAACGCTCAACGATAAATTCACCAAAATGGCAGAATTAATAAGAGAGGTGATAATATTATCATCTCTCTTGAATTAATAGCTGAGCACTTTGTTTACTGGGACAATATGTTGGCAGGTGTTATTTTATAGGCATATCAATTACGTACAACATGTCCAGCTACACGAATGCAATAATACAATCTAAGATGTTGAAAAAGTTGAACAAAAGACTTTCTTGGAAATTTAATTTGCAAGCAGTTAAGATTAATTATTATATGGGCGAATCGAGCAAAGATTTTGAGCAGGTTTCTCGAAAAACATGTTTATGATTCATAATCTGCAGATGATCAAGTTATTTTGAGTAAACTAAAAGCAGTTTTCTATTGCGTTTTGAGGGTGGTACCTACACGCATCGCATCATCAGCATCTTCTTTTTCTGTTGTAAAGAGGTAGATTGCAACAAAGTGCTATAGGAATATTTTTACCTCATCATAAATCTTCGTGTAACAACTCAACAAACTATTTTGATGACGTTGGTAGTGGACGGGAGCCTACTTAAATCCACAATCTAATCAGCAATTTTCATACATGAATGTAAACACCTGGTAAAGGGTAGCACGTAGATAGACTTAACAAATAGATATACATATCTCATCTTAAGCGCATCATAGTTGCATCACTATTTTACTGCTTATCTGTCCGTGTTTAGGAAATCTTCAAAGATAACCAAACATAATTATGTCGAGAAGTAAATGAACTTTTTATTTGATTAACTGGATAAGGCAAAATGTGTTTTTACCAAAAACGCGAAAGTTGATGAGCTTGTTAAATAGCTTTTATACAGTTACTCGTTTGTATGACGTATGCGGCAAGCCAAAGTCATGCAATGCATGACGACAAGTCAAGACGTCAAGAACAAGCTACTTTGCGATGGTATAATACTACACATACCTATTCCTAACTTAAAGTTAAAATGATTTGTGATCGATAAACGAAAAAATGTAACGTGTGAACATATTGGTACCCACAAAAACACATCTTGCAACTGGCAATGTAAAGTACCATTGACATGATGACCGCAACTCATGTCTGACAAGAGCTTAGTCAGAAGTCAGAAGTACAGCATAACTAATTATACCGTATTGGGGTAACCAGCTTAAGGTCAGGATAGGTTAAGCCCAGAAATAGAAATAAGTGAGCCATACTTATAATCTACACTTACATATGTATACACTTAACTATTAATGATAAAAAATAAATAACTGGTCATAGTACAGCTCTGAAATCGGATTGCGTACTTAAAAATCTCTAACAAACTCTAGTCAACAAAAAATTGTGTACTAAGTACTAAATCGTAGGACAAGTATTTTTTCTCACAATATCAAAGCTACAGAAAAATACGGACACTAACTAACATTGTGATTTACAAATACGGACATACCCAAAATCACAAATTAATTACCTTGAATTTTCTCAGTAAACATTGGAGATGGCAAATGTGATAAAAAATATGTTCACAAAAAATTAAATCAGTCTACGCCGAAAATCATTACATAACCTGCTCTACAGAGTGGAATGAATATGAAGTGAAGTAATTAAACCACGAGTACTTTGTATTATGTACAGGTAAAATACAGCGTCATTTCGCAATCAGTTGCATTATACCTGCATGAGGATCAGTCTAAGCATGTTTAAGCTTAGACAAAACCTCAGCAGGTGTTGCGAATATCTTGTTTTTATATGTACCAAGAATATAAGTATGTCTATCAGATGCACACATTCCACAAAATTGGAGGGGACGAGCTTAGAGCATGCATTTTAGAATAATATTCATCATCATATGTATCACGATGAGTTGAATTTTCCATTGTTTTCCAACAAGCCATATGTATGTCTCTATATACTCTATACTGACTGGGAAAATCCTTTCTTGTAAGGTGGTGATCAAGCATCCAGAACACACTAAACTGTCGAATACCAACAAAAACATAGAAAAATCGCATTCAAGTAAAATACTTATGTACGCTATAGCGTCGCCAAATCCTATTATTATTGCTAAAAAAGATCTGTAATCCTATGTTCACGCCTTCATGAGCTTAAAATGTATCTACGCTCACTTTTCATAAAAGGCTCATCAATACGCAAGCAGCCCTGAAACAAAATAGACGCACCAATTAAGCCTTTGTAAAGTGCTTGCATAAATACATCCGACGGTAAAAATTAATTTGAACATTTACCGTCGATCATTAGTTCAAAATGGTTTTAAATCATCTACCAAGATTCCTTGCTGGGAGTTGTGTCGTTTTGTTGACAACCCTTTTCTTTGACACTGCGAACTCATTCTCTGTCTCAGTTCCTCCGGTAAAGTCCGTATGTCGCTCAATGCAGCCTGGACATGACAAGTACAAACCTCAAACTGTAGAAAGTCCATACTATATGTCCACCAGCACATCAGAAGTCAAGGGAGGTAGTGTTGTTGAAGGTAGGTAATTAGTAATTACCTTCATAACTCGATTTAAACATACAGTGGCATATCTTGAATAAATGAAACAAAGGGTTAAAATGATTGAATCGAGCTACGACTTAAGTGGTTGTGACTTGATTAGCTCAACACTTAGCCGTCATGTCTTTTATAGGGAAAATAACTACAATGCCCTAAATTGATTAGTGATACATCTACTAATCTGGAATTTTCTGGTTTTCAGTGTCATTACAAGCTCCAACAAACAAAACATTTATCGGATACTACCTGCAGGCAAGAGACTCAAATGACTCGCCGATTGGAATGTTTAACTCAAACACTTTGGCCAAAGTACATAGCTGTGGTGGGATAAGAGCTGTAAGTTGTTAAATTTTAATCAATGGAAAATGGCTTACGAGAAATTTCATAGGCGTAGGTAGCTTGTCATGAGAGTTGTTGATAGTAGTATATTACATTATTGATAAATTGGTTTCTTTATTTAGAACGCTGCTCACCATGCAAATTCAGAGCCTAAAACACGCATAAATGTCTCATGGATGGCTCCAAAGCGATACGTTGGGGATATTACGTTTACGTAATAAATATTTTAAAATTTTTCCATTTACATATAATATTATGCAAGTTGCAAATGTTGAATTAGTAAACTAATAGTGGTTTCAATATTGTTTTCGGTTGATTGCAGGGCAACTTTTGTCGAAAACTATGTGACTTTCTGGACCAAAGTCACTGCTCTACCTGTAAAAGTATTGTCGTAGAGTGTAAAATATAAGCCAATCCTGTACAGTTTGACAAAGTAAGCATAACAATCAACACGATTCTTCCATTGATGAGACATGAGATTCGCGAGTGGCCTGCAATTCGGCCATTTCGCATGTATATTGACTGAGACTGTATTTTATCAGAGCACATAGCTTTACAATATATGTCAGAATTTATATAATTCAATAATTGAATAAAACTCTACCTGTTGATTATTGTATAGTATATTTTCATAGTTTCGTATTAATTTCGTATGCATACATTTGTCTGAATACCTACTTAAGTAGGTACGTACTGACTTAGTTGTAGTTGTATTGTTCAAAATTTATGTAGCTAGGTATTCATATAAAAATTAAAACCTAATAAGTATACTAAACTCTGTTTAGATTAAAAAAATATCTTTAGTTTGATCATGTTTCCTAATTTAATTCCTACTAATTCCTACCCTAATAACGAAAGTTTAAAAAATATACCTAAAAAACATTCCTAAAATCAGCAAATTTTGACTTCACTTTTTAAAAAATCATTCATTTACAGCCTACCGTTCAGTAAACATTGGAACTTAGGTCAGGTCAAGCAAGTTGTCTGTTACTCATTTCTAATAGATCTATATGATATATGAAAACCAACAATGGTTTATAANGATATATGAAAACCAACAATGGTTTATAATAAGACCAATCTAGGGTCTAGGACGTTCCACCACACAACTGACTTCATATAGCTATACTTGTAAAGCTTATTTGAATTGCTAAATGCTCTGCGTTTTATTTACTCACAAGAAAATACAACCATAACTGATAAACGTGCATTTCTAATGGTCGTATTGATTGAATGAGAAAACTTATTGGATATTTTATAACCGTCTGACTCTACATTGACAAGGCATGACAAATTTCAATTTCATTGAAAAGGACAAAATATGTGGACTTGACATGCAATGTTAATTTGCTTAATTGGGACTTACGGAAGTCGTGCCGTTGCTAATAATAAATACATTATGGCTTTCCACACAAGACAGTTGAAACTTACGGATTTGCAACGTAGCTTTCTACAGTTTAATCGTTCTGTAACTAATACATTAAGTCAAATTTTATGGCAAAGTTTTAGATAAAATGCATTTGTTAAATATTTTAAAGATTATCCCATACTTATTCTCAATCCATTTCGAATTTTCCATAAATATCATATACACAGCTGCAACGGAATTTCAGCCGATACAGGTTCGGGATATATTACAAGTTAGTATACCTTATCAACTAAAGAACTGTTCAGTTTTCTTATTTCATGAAGAAACTGCAGCAGATTTAGTGACACAGCAAGTAATGGAAATTTTGCAGTATACAGATCGGTTTATATTATCATTCAGTGACCGTAATAGTACTTATTCATTCCGCAACATTGGTGATGTACATAAGTACAGGAACAGTTGTAAAGTTGCATTTATACATGTATCAAATACCATACCTAACGCAACCGAGACATTGTATGAACTCCTACAAAGCGTGGACGGAGTAATAAAAAAAGACGAGGATTATTTCATATTTCATTCAACTCGAAAAGGAACCATCGAAGGGTTATTCCAGAATGGGTTAGTGGCATCGGGTGTGAAAAATAAACTCGGGATCAGCATTGGCAACAATCTCTCAGTCTCTTATTACACAACATGTTTCTTTTGTGATCATGGAAAACCTGTCCTTAGCTTAATCAGTATTCCAAATCGCAACTCACACAGCTTTCACTTGAGCAGCTTCTCAAGCAACGTCCTGTTTCCTGATCTTCTCAACAACTTTCATGGGAAGGAATTCACAATAAGCTCACCCACACTGGCAAGATGGCTAAATGAGATCCGACAGATAGCTCCTGGACGTTGGAAGAATCAACGAGGCGTCATGAATATCGCACTTGAGCATGTAATGTGGAAATACAATTTCACGGGAAGATTTTTTCCTTCAATCGGCGGTGGCGGAACAGGTTACAAATATCCTAATGGAACATGGATAGGAACTGTTGGAGATGTTCTCTCTGGCCGAGCAGAACTAGGCCAAACTACTGGTCAAGTATATAGTAGGAACCAAGTAGTGGGCTTTTCTGTCCCCATCGTGTATGATATTTATGGAAAATTCGAAATGGATTGAGAATAAGTATGGGATAATCTTTA